>JAFVLL020031234.1:152610-258133 GCA_021397915.2 Tor tambroides
TCAATGGTGCCCCAGAACTGCTCTGTTTCCCACATTCTTCAGAATATCTTCCTCTGTGTTCAGCAGAACAAAGACATTCATACAGGTTTGGAACTGCTTGAGGGTGAGTAAATGATGACAGAATTTTCATTTTTGGGTGAACTATGCCTTTAAAGTCATTGTACCATCAGAATGATTTTGAAACGGATATTTCTAGGTTTTAAAAAAACGTTGTTTTAAGTTCAAATACGCTAAAGCTTTATAATTTCATATTGTAGGACGTTGGTGGACAATTAAAATTTGAAGTAATTGCTCATTCAGTGACTTTTAGTGCGCCGTAGGTCAGTATTGGCCAAAGGGAGGCGCTGTAGTCAAAGAATGAACTGACAGAGCAGGCAGAAGGCATCAAATAGCCTACTATGTGAAATAATTAAGGAATTAATTCATGCTTACCAGTTTGCGACTACATATGTAGTTTATTGATTTTATTTTTTTGGTCATAGTCAGAAAATGAAATATACTCTAATAATGGTCCTATTGTTTGGTGAGGTAAGGATCCTAATGCTATATACTTTTCCCCTGGCAAGGTAGCCTACTGTAGGATAAATTTCCAGTTAAATTGACACTTGGCTTGTAATTCTTCCTTGTATCACTATAGGCATATTGGAGAATGTACAGCAAGTGCAGACAAGCTTCATTCACACCTGTCCTCAAAAATAAAATTGGGGTGATGCGCAAGTAATTATTCAGTTCTGGTTGTGGATGTGTGTTTCAAAGTTTGTCAGCTGAATAAGTTTCATAGAGACAGAGTTTTGGTTATAGACCCTTATAAATGTCACTTCCACCCTCAGCCAATAGAGAGGAGCTAGATGTTGTACTGATAGGTGTGACTTGAGCGCAGGATATAGGCCAATCGGACTGTCTGAATTCAGGGGTGGGACTGTCAGGCCACCTCGAGCCGCACAAAGGAACGATGAATGTAAAACCCAGCCAACCGAACGATACACACCTGCCATGTGTGTGAGTGAATGAAAGTGAGGAAGCATTACTGTCATGAAGAATTAAGCCCATATGGTGGCAGTTTTGAGGTAATGATACAATATATGTGTGTTGTTATGAATGTATTCATGACATTTAGATTTGTGGATGACCCCATGTGTCTGTTCGTTTGTGTGAAGGCGGATGGCTTCTGTTTCTTTACCACGCTTCCCCTCAAACGTCTGTTCTGGTAGTGTGTACGTTTGGTCACACAAACGAACAGACGCAATTTCCTTTTGGAAATTGTACGACTTTGATCTCTTAGTTCTTCCGGCAACCCAGGTGCAACAGTAGTCATGTAAGAACATGATCTTTGAATGGAAGAGATATTCTACCGGTGAAGACACACACACACACACACACACACACACACGTAGTCGAAAATATGTGTGTGCTAAGAGTCTGCTCACTTCCAGTGAATATCTGGGTCTGTATGAGCTGCAACTTGAATAGACTTGAACCTTCCCTTTACACACACACACTGATGTCTGAACTGTATTTGATACTATGAGAGGTGCACTGTGTTCCTGTCTAACTGTTCTTTTGGCTTAAAGAGATTATAGAGATTATCCTAATGTTAAACGAGCTCATATTAGGTACAACTTTAGGATTCACCTCTGTTCCTCTCAATTTCAGTTTAGCTGAAATGGTGTGTGCACAAATATGTGAAGGTTTTATCAGTCATGTTGAGTTCATGGTGTAATATAAAAACTTCTTCCTTGTCCTTTTTTCTTCCTTATAAATGGCAAGCCTCTTATATTTCACATTTACATTTGTTATTTTACATGTTTGTTATTTGTTGCATTGACCAATGTCACATTTTATTCTCAATGATTTACACGTATATAGTAAAAATTTCCAACTTGAATGTTTCGTTCATTGAGATCCAATGTGTGATTTAAGTGTTCCCTACAGTGGCCGAGAGAGCTCCACACGCTGGAAATAGAAAAAACATCTGCAAATTAAGAAAACAACTTAGTCAATTTGACAACACATGCCCTGAAATGCTCACAATACAACCAAATAAAGAAACGCGCTGCAAATAAAATTCTTTATTTAGCTGTGTTGTGAGCATTTGCAGCACCTGCTGTCAAACTGATGAGGATGTTTTCTTGGTTTGCTGGTGCTTTTTTACACTCACACTTCTGTTCAAAAGCTTGGGTCCATAAGATAAAAGAAACTAAAGGCGCGGTCACACTGCACTTTTCGTTCCATTGACTTCCATTCATACACATGCGAATGCGTCAGACCGGAAACGCAAGCCCGTGCGAAAAGTTTCGCATTTCGCTGCGTTCCAAAGTTCAAACTTGGTGAACTCTGGCCTGCGAATTCGCATCACGTGATACCATGACACCAACGGCAAATCGATACGTCACAGCATGACCTGGTATCCGAATCAAAGTCTCTGACAAGTCATTTCACTCGGCGGCCATCTTTGAAACGCCTCTCGGGCATCCAAGAGCAGCTCCTATCTCTTTGTATGGGGAAACATCAAATTCTCCAAAACTGTTCACTAAGCTTACGATTAAATTTCATATTTGAAATCACCAATGAAATCGGACAACAACTGTGTCAAAAATGTTGTTTCTTTTGCTCAAATAGCGTTATAAAAAGCTTATTTCTCAGGCTAGATCAGCCAGTGCGCATGCGCAGTCCTGAGCACGCGTCTCAGAACCTTGACTGTTTCTATAGCAACCGGGACTTCTAACGGCAGCTGCAGTGACGCGCTGACTTTACCGATTAGCGATTGGCTCTTTCATTCAGAAGGCGGGGCTTCCTGTGATTGAGCGGCCATATTGAGCGTTGCATTTTTCCCCATTCAAAAGTATATGAGTGACATGTCTTGGGTATTCTGTAGTCTTTGTCTGAATTAAAAGAATAAATTTAAAACTCCAGCGCTGCAGGAAAGTGGAGTAGATTGTATGTTTTGTGTTGAATTTAAGTTTTTGAAAAGACGCTGCACAGCGTGACGTCATATCACGACCGTAGCAGCATGCAAAACGATTTCGCATGCTCAAAATCTAGTGTGACCGCACCTTGAAGACTGGAGTAATGATGCTGAAATTTCAGCTTTGCCATAGGAATAAATTACATTTTAAAATAATATCCAAATCGAATATAGGCTAGTTATTGTAAACTGTAATTATATTTCACATAACTATATTACAAATGTTACAAACAGAAGGACATTACAAGATATATTAAACATAACATTTTCAAAATGGCAATGTCCAAAAACCTGGTCTTGACTGCATGATGACATGATCTTAAACTTTGACCGTTAACTGTGTGTTGACGTTAAGTGTGCATTGGAGTGGAATGTGGTGTGATCGCACGAACTGTGAAGTATAAATTGCACAATATAAATATTGTTTTGGGTGTGTGGAAAGACAGCAGTAACTGTTATCAGATGTTGAGTATTTCTTATTGGCCACGGGCATGATATGATCCACAGTATCGGCCAATCAAAAACATGCTCACATATTCTTGCGTATGTGTGGTGAATTGTCATAAGATTTACTTACAGTCATTCTAACAAATAGTAGTAAACATAGACCCTTGATCATCTGATGTCAGTGTTATTCCTCATGTTATTCCAAACATTTTTGGGTGAACTATTCCTTTAAAAATGAAATGTCAAGTCAGTAGGAAGTAAATGTCTACAAGATGTATGAATGTGCTTTTCACTGATCCTCTTTTAATCCAGTGCTGTAAACCTGTGTTGTTTATGCTTCCTGCTCATCATGTGCACATCTGCACCGGCTGTCTTACACATGTTCACACATGCTAGACCACCCATTTTAGGATTTATCACAGAACGGACATGTATGTTCAGCTTTTGTGTCTGTCTGTCTGTCTGTCTGAGTGCCAATGGGAAGCTAAAATGAAAGAAAAAGTATTCTTGCTAGAAGAAATGTCATGGACGGTCATGTGACAGAGGAATTATTTGGCCTTTTGGTGAGAAGAATGAGTTTTATTATGGGTTTAGTTATATAATGTTAAGTTTTTTCATACTTCAGTGGGAGTGGAACATTTCATGAGATCTTTTGTAGGACCTGAAAGGTGTGTGTGTGTGTGTGTGTGTGTCTGTGAACCTCACATATTACACTTCACAGTGTGCGCTTTAATTTTCATCAGTTTCACATCCAATCTTACACACACTCTTTGGAAATGTGCCTATATGTATTTTAAAGGCTTGGCTTTCTATTAGGGTGGACAGTTTCATTTGTTTGATTGGCATTATTTTCATTTTTTCTAAAGGAACAAGATGTTTTAGAATAAAGGTACCTTTTTAAAATCAGCATTTTTAGAAATCATATTTGGAAAGAAAAAATCACAAACCACTTTTACACTAATGCACTGTAGCTATATGTAATAAGTCTGTGATTGGGTGACAATATTTTATTCTATAGTTTTCTATGGCAATTGACAGCTTATACAGACTGTTATTATTTGTAATTATGTGTTGATCGTGACTGTATAAAAAAAAATGACTGGGTGAAGATTTTCGAACTGTAATTATGAATTAGCTTTGATCTCATCTGTAAGTAACACAAAAGATTACATATTAACCATAGACAGGGAGACAAATTATGAATGCACAGTGACAAAGTATCTCGAAAAACAGTTGTACACACATTAGAAACCCTTGCCTTTTTGACCCCAAAGGATGATTTGTCACATGTGTTGATATGAAGTCATATAAATGGAATGTATTAATTACCTCACAAATCCTGGTCACATGATTATTGTCAAGGTTACATTTGAGAACATGCTTAATACTGAAATCTGTAACAGGTGAATGACATAGGTTTAATTCTCACTTTTATTTTTCATGATCATTTTATTTCATTCTATAAATGCAAGAACCTGTGCAAAATTTTCTGCTGTTTTAGATTTTAAAAACACTTTATTCTATATGATTTATAAGCTGTTTTCCTCATGGGGAACAAAATATGTCCCCACAAGGTCAAAATGTATTACTATACTTGTGGGGACATACTTGTTGGTCCTCATAATGTAGGGAATACCAGGTACACACACACACACACACACACACACACACACACATTCACATACATGCATTACTGCCAAGAATGCTGTTATAAGGCAAAGTATCAATGACGATTTCCAGCTTCTACATTACTTCAGTCAACACACACACACACACACATACTGATTTCCATGTTTTATGGGGACTCTCCATAGGCGTAATGGTTTTTATACTGTGCAAAACCTAATATACCTACCCTAAACCTAAACCTCACACAAAACTTTCTGCATTTTTTAATAAAAACTGTCCCCAAAAGGTCAAAAATGACTGGTATTACTATACTTGTGTGGACATTTGCTCCCCATAACATAGCCAATACCTGGTAAACACACACACACACACACACAGAGACAGAGGAAGAGAGAGACACCTGTTTGGAATCTGTGGTTACCTTATCTCTTCCGCTGCTCCACGAACAATGAAAGTTTATGTGTGTGAGAGTAAGTGTGTGTGTAGGGGATGGTGTTTTTTCCCAGAATATTAGGATCTGACAACATCCTCAAAAGCTTACCAGGAACAGGAAGGTTCTTATGATTAAAGTTAGGATAAGGTTTATCTCTTGTTTAGGCTCATTACGTGCTATGTGTTTGTGTGATTTTAACTTGTATAATTTTAAAACATCCCTAATGAAAATCCAAATAAAAATGTTAATCATCTCTGCCTCAAAGCTGCATTTTAAAAATCAAGCTTGTATTAAATGAAATATCTTGTGGCCATTCACAAGAATGAGGTGTCTTTCAACACAGATACATAAAAAATATTTATTTTGCATTTCATAAGTTATAATGCAGCGTGTGTCTTGTATTTACAGTAGACTGAAGAATATAATGTATATTTGCTGTGTAACATGTAACATCTCTGGATATGAAAATGAGATGATGATGATGATGACGATGACGATGGTGATAGTGAGTATGAAACATCATCCAATTTATTACTATGAGAAATAAATTTACAACATATTTGCAAATTTAGCTGTTAAAGCACAAAATTGAAAATGATTTAAAGGGCCTTTCTTGCCTCTTGTTAAAATCAAATTAACTGAATGATATAAAACAACTGATTTGTAATAATCATGAAATTAAAAGCAAAAAGCCACTGGGGTTGTTCAGCCCCTGGGGGCGTCGTGGATCTATTCAAACTTTTCACTTCGAAATAAAAATAACTCCAAACATCTAAATTATTTACTTTTCCTACATCCCTCAAAATGCCCCTTTAATAAATATAAATAAAAACGTAATATTCAACATAATATAAATAGACATATCACTATCTGATTAAATGTCAACATTAAAAACTGTAAATGTGTCAAGAACAAATTTAGTGCCACTATGGTCAAGGCAAAAACTATAAGTGGTGGGAACAAACGCATCTTGACCCACTTTCCCAATTGTCAGGATCAGTACAGTGCATTTTTGTGTTTACAGTAAAAAACGCGATATTTTACACCTTAAAAAAATATCAGTAGTAGCCAACAACAGAAGTACCCACAAACATACATATACGTCGAGTAAAAGCGCGCGCGCTCAGCAGTCTCCGCTCTGGATTACAGTGAAGAGAAACGCGCAGAGACTCGCCCAGGAATCTCCGCACTTCTCTTTAGCTGCCTCGCTGTGGTCAGTACGCTCCTTGCACTGGTGCTTAGTGTCCGGAGGCGTTGTGTTCGTGGTTATCGGCGTCTTCTCTGTGTTGGGGGGTTTCGCTTGTGACGTTTCGGTGAGTTTGAAATGCGCATCCAGCGGCGCGCGCTTACACATGCCAGCTCGGATCATTGCGCGCGGATCCGCGCAAAGTTTCTTCTGCTTTTTAACTGATCTGGCGATCTGTTTCCAATATCCCTCGGGATTAGACCCATATTCGGTGCACGTCGCGGGTTTGGCAGTATATTTACAGGTGAATCCATCTCTGTATCCAGGCTTACATGTAACAGTCATGGTGTACTTGTCCTCTCCGCGTGCCACCCACAAGCACTGCGCCTTGTCTTTGGTTGTGAACTTTCCTTTTCGTACGGAAATGTTATCACCTCGGCTCTCCTGCCTCCTTCCTTTCCTCCTCGCTCCCCTAAAGCTTTCAGCAGTGAAGATGAGCTGTGAAAGACACGAGAGGAACAGCAGGAGCGCGAGAGTCCCACGGAGAGACATTTCCTTCAGTGACGTAACGATCTGAGAAATATGAATTATGGGATTTAATATGATATTATGTCCTTTATCACATTTTAAAAGATACAATAGGCTTATAGTAAATAGGTAATATCTTTTTATAAGGTAAAAAACAAATCTCATATAGGTTTTTGATTTACACCAAAAAGTGAATTGATCTTACCAATGAGAGTTCCGAGGACAGATGTGTGATGAGATTCCCTGACTAGTTTACGTTAAAATGAACTCACTCGAGGTATTTAAGTCTAGTGACACACCCACTTACTGCAGGACAATCAGATTCTTTCACATGAGAAAAGCCCTTTAATGAGCTCTTGCACACATGCAGGAATCCACTGCTTACGTCATTCATGTATTTGCATTTTTTAAGGGGGCTTGGACTAAAAGATAGGAATTGCATGTCATGTCCTTGGGTATGAGGCTTTTTAACCCTTGAAAACCCTATATTTATTTTGATGTCATTAATGACCAGTTTAATTAGCACAGGTTTTGTATTTCTTTTTGGAACTGATTGAAGTGGACATTCGACCGAAACTGCCTTGCTCTCAGTTGTTGAAGCCCTTAGACTTTCAAGAGTGGCTTCCAAGTCTTCATTACTTATCTTGCTGGATCTGTCTGCTGCTTTTGATACGGTAAACCACCAGATCCTCCTGTCAACCCTATTGAGAAAGGGCATCTCAGGAACCGCATTCCAGTGGTTTGAGTCTTACCTCTCAGATAGGTCCTTCAAGGTATCTTGGAGAGGTGAGGTATCCAAGTCGCAACATCTAGCTACTGGGGTGCCTCAGGGCTCAGTTCTTGGACCACTTCTCTTTTCTGTCTACATGACATCACTAGGTTCTGTCATTCAGAAACATGGCTTTTCATATCACTGCTATGCTGATGACACTCAACTCTACCTGTCATTCCATCCTGATGATCCGACGATAGCTGCTCGCATCTCAGCATGTCTAACAGACATTTCTTGCTGGATGAAGGACCATCACCTTCAACTCAACCTAGCTAAGACAGAACTGCTTGTAGTTTCAGCAAAACCATCACTTCATCACAATTTCACCTTCCAGTTAGGCTCATCAACCATAACTCCTTCAAAAACAGCCAGAAACCTTGGAGTTGTGATTGATGATAAGCTGAATTTCTCAGAACACATTGCTAAAACTGCCCAGTCCTGCAGATTTGCATTATACAATATTAAGAAGATCAGGCCCTTTCTCTCAGAACATGCAACACAACTCCTTGTTCAGGCTCTTGTTCTGTCCAGACTTGACTATTGCAATGCTCTCTTGGCAGGTCTTCCAGCCAATTCCATCAAACCTCTACAATTAATCCAAAATGCCACTGCAAGATTAATCTTTAATGAGCCGAAAAGAAAGCACGTCACACCTCTGTTCATCAGTTTGCACTGGCTACCAATAGCTGCTTGCGTTAAATTCAAGGCATTAATGTTTGCCTACAGAACCACCACTGGCTCTGCACCCCTTTACCTAAATTCGTTACTTCAGACTTATGTGCCCTCTAGAAGCTTGCGTTCTGCAAGTGAACGACGCATTATTGTACCATCCCAAAGAGGCACAAAATCACTTTCACAGACTTTTTCATTAACTGTTCCCATCTAGTGGAATGACCTGCCCAACTCAATCCGAGCAGCTGAATCCTTACCCATCTTCAAGAAACGGCTAAAAACACATCTCTTCCATCTCTATTTGACCCTCTAACTCTACCACTCTCTATTCTAATTTTATTTTATCTGTCTTCTTTTTATTAAAAAAAAAACAAAACAAACAAAACAAAAAACTAACACTAGGTTTCTTTTTTCTATATTCTACTTGTTTTCTTTTTTTTAAAAAAACTATCTTTCTACGTGTACTGCGTTAGGCTAACCAAGACTTGTAATAGCACTTGCATGTTGTTGTGTTTTTGTTGGTTTTGATTGCTTCTAATGTCCTCATTTGAGTCGCTTTGGATAAAAGTGTCTGCTAAATGACTAAATGTAAATGTAAATGTAAATGATTGATCAAGGGCTTCATTGATATGAGCTTATGCACCTCAGATTTTGAGTGAAACAAAAAGCATTATTTGTGGATAATGTTGGCAATGTTCACCATAATGTTGAAGAAAGCCAAGACTGAATCCAATATTTGTTCATAATATAACATAATAAAAATTTAGAAGTGATTATTTTGTAGACCAGTGGAATAAGAAAATCCTCTCTGGATCACATTGACCAGAACACAACATAAGGGTTATTAAAATATGAAAGTATGTGCTGGTTCATGCTCAAAAACCCTAAATTTAATCAAAAATGGATTATAGGCCTAGAGCCCCTCTAAACCTGAGAGTACTGCAACTGTCAAATGAATATTAACATATTGCATTTGGATATGTGCCAATTATATGAACTTATATGAACTACAATAATAAAATACAATCAATGATCATTTTGCATGACAGTTTGCAAGTAAATACAACACTTTAGTTCACTGTAGCTGGCCCCCTGGGGCCTCACAAGACCATAACCTGCTCCTGAATTCCATCTATGTAACAGTCATGGTTAGACATGCTATGGCTGCATATACTTAACAGCATTATGCTTGTGTAATATGTCCTGGTATGTGAAAATGTTTTGTTAAAGGGTCATTGTGAGTGTGCAGTCATGTGGTAGGGGTGAGAGGTCCCTGTGAATGTGTCTTTGTGGCCTAATTTTATAGCTTAACCACCACTCCACCCCCTCCCTCTTAATATCAGTTTAATGTGCTTTATTGATTAATCAAATTGCAATTACAGCCTATTTGCACACACATAGTGTAAAATAAGTATTAGTACAACAACAGTGCAAAAAAACTCTCTTTGTCTTCATGAGGTGTTAGTAACTCGTGGAATGTTAACTGGAGTTTAATGAATTGAGGTCACTTTTGAAGAGGAGGGGTTTAGAAATGGGGTACAGAGAGACAGAGAGTTTAAAAAATGTATTTGTATATGCATTGAGGTTTTTATATTTAGCCTTTACAGATGTTTACACAGTGGTTATTTTCACTAACTACAATTAACTAGATTTGAAATAAATATAAAATAAATAAAAAAAATCAAAAGTTAACCGAAATATATATATATATGCATGCTGGAGTTTTGTTTGAGTTATGAACAATAAGTCATTCATGAAAGTCCAATTTCCTTGTGCATCTTCATTACTTATTTACAAAGGGATCAAGAGATGAAGAGAAATTTTACAACCAAGCAATATTTCCTTCTTGTTACAGCTAAGCCATAAATCGGTGTTGGTTATCAGTAATATAATCTCAGTAATGTAATGTAATATCTCTCACACATGCATTGATATAATGTGTTTTAAGTGTGATGGTTTTTATTGATACTGTGCATGTGTCTGGTGGAGAATCAAGCTCATGAGATCACCTTGGAATTCCATCACAAAAACAGCTTGGTACTTACTGATTTGGTGACCATTATTCCACTATGACCTATTTTACAGGAAGAGCCTGGGCTGAGTGATGGTGCTACATTATATAGCATAATATAGTTAATGAATTAATGAGGCACTTGAACCTCACTGAAGAGGCTGTGGGGAATACTGACACAGAGCACGAGTTGTGTCTGGAGGGTGTGTTTGTGTTAGGCAGGTGTGTCAGCTTCCAGCTGTTCAACATATTGAATTGATAATATGTTGATTACAGGGATATAAAGGGATTTGAGCTCTTTGTAATACAAATACATGCATTCTTCTTTCTTTTGGTTAAATGTTTGCTGAGAGCTTATGGAATATACTATAAAAAAGAAGCTGTCTATAGATCAACATGGCAATGTGACATTTAGAAGTTCCAGTCTGTGTTTGTAGCTGTATGGTTTAAGGTTTGGCTGGTTAGCATGGCCCCATTAGCCCCTGCTATAGCAGATGACTTAAAGGGATAGTCTACTCAAAAATTAAAATTCTGTCATCATTTACTCTCCCTCATGTCATTCCAAAATGTGTGTGTATCTTTCTTCTGCTGAACACAAAAGAAGATATGATGGATGTCAATGGGAACTGAAGGTGACCAGCATTCTCCAAAATATCTTCTTTTGTGTTTCACAGAAGAAAGAAAGTCACACAGGTTTGGAACAGTATGAGTGTGTATAATGACAGAATTTTCATTTTTGCATAGACTGTCCCTTTAACTACGCTATTTGGCTTTAAAAGTATCTTTCTCCATTAAATGACATTTAAAATTAGCTGTGTATTCTGACTAAATATATAAATACAAATTTTTACAAGTAAAATACAAATAGCTAATGTTTTATTATAGTACAGTAGATGTTTTACCAGTGTCTGATTCTTTTTTGAGGGCTCTTAAAACCTGATTGCTCCCTTTGATGTCACAATTTAGGATAGTCAGTAATAAAAGTTTTGGGACTCTGAGTGTTATGGTGCCATCAGCTGATCAGCGTTCTCATGATGTAATGTTCCAGCTGCTTGAGAGTAATTGCTCAGCTCAGGAAATCGGCTCAAAATGTTCTGTCTTAACTAAGCAACTGCCACTGAGATGAACGGCAAAGCTAACATATTACTGGACCTCCACTAAAAAACCCCCCAAGGGTTTCCACATGGGTTTTTTAACCAGTTAATTCGAGTCTTTTTAAATGACATGTAACATTGCCCCCTAGTGGTGTTGATGTGCTTTCACATGTCGAGGGAAACAAAAATCATACTTGTGTCAGTTGGGTTTGGAAGTGCCCTCCCTCTATTTTTGTCGTCTAGAGAATTCTGATCATTTTTAATGATTTTTGAATTTTTTTATTAATATTGATTTATTGGAATCTTTGCTAATCAAATTAGACCAGCCCAGAATTCTGAAAATAGTTTTGTTGTAAAGTAACTTATACTATGAGAACATGAGATTAAAGATTATTTCTAAATGCTCAAATTCAGATTTATATGTCATCCTTGAGACCATTATTGTGAAAATGTACACTAACACAAAACAAGCACAAATAAATAATTAAATACATAAAACACCGATTTTTATTCAGACACAATACAGAGAATTAATATGTTTTTTTATTAAACAACATATTACAAATTTCTTTCTTTCATTCCTGTTTTCACTTTGTACATTGACTCACTTAGAAAAACACACATAATCACAAAAGTGCAGTCATAACCACATTTCTGCACACATAGACACACACAGACACACACACACTCACACACACACACACACACACACACACACAAACAAAAGCCAAAGGTCTCTGGAGAAAACACTTGGGCGGTGGTCAGACAATCTAAAGTCTCTGACACTGTTAACCTACAGAGAGGAGAAAAGGGATCAGAAGATTAAAATACGAGCAATAATGGATAGAAATAACATCTACTCCTATAAAAATTTTTATTTGAGCTATTTTGGAAATATGCGGAGGTGTAACATAAATATCCTGCTGAAATTTGTTTGAAATTTGGCAGGTGCAGGGTCTAAAGCAGCAGTTGATGATTCAGCTTTCTGTTAGCTTTCTGTTTGCTTTCCACTGCATGCAAGATCACAACTTTTCATGCTAAAAAGTTTCTGAATTAGTCTTTCATCTGCTAAATACACACTACTAGTCTTGTACTAGTCCTCAAGCCAAAGTTAACAATTATAGGAGTTGGTTTTACATAAAATACCTGCAGTTTGTACATCAGAGTGATGTAGTTCCTTCAAACTAATTTATTTACGCTACAGTCAGATATAGTTAGTAGATATTTCTTACACATTATTTAGAGTTAGTTTCCACATACAATTCTACAAGCACTGACTATTTTTTTATTATAAAAACAATATGCTTACCAGAGATAATGAATTAATTCTGGAACCAGCTAATGAAGTATGCGCAGATGCCCTGGAGACTCTTCCAGCAGTATTCCTCTGCCATCTTGGTTGCTTGACTCTCCTCTGCCACAGTGGGTCTCACTGTGATGGTCTTTACAGGTTTACGTGGTGGAACAGTCTTGGTAATGGCAGGCTTGACTGGTTTAGAGGCTGTTTTGGCTGGTTGCTGGGGTTTAGGCTGCTGCTTTGAGCTTGGAGGTTTGGTAGGGGTGATGCTGGACTTGACCTGCTGCTGTTGCTTTTGCTGGTTCTGGGAAGCCTGGGTAGGTTTTGGGATGGAGATTTTGGGCCAAGAGGCGTGGAACACCATTTGGACCTCATCTGAAGCAGAGCGGCACATCTGCGGCTTGTAGACCCGTGGTCCCTGGCAGGCGTTTTGGAGCTTCCTCATGTCCCACATGATCTGAGTAAAGTAGTGTCGAGGGTTGTTGTTATACGCTCTGCAGAGGTTAGGTTTGCCCAGGAAATCGCACCAGTACGACTTGCCCTTGCTCTTGCAGGAGACACGCAGCTTGGTGAAATTGGTCTGGCCGGAGATCACCATGGAGCAGCTATCTTTTGCTTTGGTGTTGAAACGAATGGGCTCATCCCAGATGCTTCCTTTCTGTGGCTGCTGCTGTCGACTGTTTTGGGTGCTTTCGATGTGGTTGATGCCATTCCCCTGGTTACTGCTGTTCTGAGCCTGAGCGTTAGTGGCCCAAATGAAACAGATCAGAAGGAAAGCGGCACTGCATACGGCTCTCATGATGGAGGTGTAGAAGGGACTCAGCAGAAGGTGTTGGAGGTGCAGGTTGGCTTTATAAATACAAGTCTCACAAAGGGGTCTTTGAGCAGAGCAGAGTGCATACATCCCTCCAGACTGGGGGGCCTCTAGTCTCCAGTCTGGAGCTGCCTGAAAGAACTAATTGTAGGAATATTTGGAGAAGTGTGTGTGAGCAATTTAGTCTAGATGGGATTGGTGTGTAAGTGATTTTGAGAGTGCATGTGTGGAAAAAAAAGCACCAACTAGTTTTTTTCTGGCATAGTATTTGCAACCTAATCTCACAGGAAAACATAACAAGGTGCAGATTTTGTATGAAATGGTATGAAATCAAATGATGAATTTGTACAAAATGAAAACAAAGTATGAAGGTCTACCCATAAACTTAACCATCACTGGGATGTAAGCAGATTGTACAAATGAGATCATATACAAAGAATTCCTACAAATTATCCACCAAAATGTAAAATAATTACAAACTGCCATGAGATTGTGTGTTTTGTGTAGAAGATGGTTTTGTGGTTCATTTTCCTTGAGTGTGTGTTGATGGTAGGAAGGACATGGGTGTGGTTACATTCATGGATCCTTCATGGTCTTCATTATATAATCCTACATGCTAACATAAGTGGGCTATTGACTATTGATGTGAAAGACGTTTTAGTTTCAGGAGAAGAAACAAGGAGAGTAATTCACCTGGAACTTATTTATGTTTTGTCGACTTTGCCTTCAACCAATGCAGTTAACGTCTGGTTTACGTGAAGTACTACATGTACTCTGCTAACATGTACTAGAATTTGAAGGTAAGGGAAATAAAGAAACAGTGATAGAATAAAAGAGAGAGCGTAGAAGGGAAAGTTTTGTGCATATGAGTGTTGTTTTATAGAATACTGCCTTTACAACATTCATGCTATAAAACTTTCCTTTTTGTACTTTATTCTGCATGTGTGTAGTGTTCAATCAACATCATGTAGTAACTCAAAGACAAAATGTCGGTGTAGCACTCATGTGTTGAACCCTTTAGTTAGTGCTTATTAAATAAAAATTAATATTAATGTACTTCGTACAGTGAAATCATACATTGTTTCAGCATCTGAGAGAAAAATCCATTTTTCCATATTTAGGAGACTTAAAAAGGGGGTCTTCATCAACTGTAGCCTTAAAGGTGGAAAAAAAAGTGGTATGAAACAAAAAATAAACAGCATTTAAAAAGGGAGCTTTTAGAGCTTTTGACCGTGTGTTATAGGCCTACATTTGAGGGCTAATATGAAACATCAGCAATTAGGCCGTTGAATAACAAGGTAACAATAAAGAAAACATTTCTCCCTTTGAACGCTGCCACTCAAATAACCAGTCAGTGGATTAGAACTCGTCACTTCCGCACTCAGTGTGTACCTGTAACCATAGTGACGAAACGGAAGGTGTTATCCGCGCTGTTTGTGTGGACGGAAACATAAAAGCTTTTACATTATACAGTAGAGGACTTTCAAAAGCGATGGATTCCGTACTTCTGCATGGAGAAGCCGAAGGTTATATTCAAAGTCTGGAGAAAATGTCATTGCGTGACATCGGAAGCCCAAGGTACGGGAATATCTAATATAAAAGCACCGGTAAACTAAGATAAACAAGCTAATCTAAAGTAACGTTATAGCATTCCATTGCCATTCCGTGTAAGTTATGTTTTTTTTTTTTTCTTCTAAAGTTGGTTTCGTCAGCATGAATACGTTGAGAAGCTGAATATGCAAGCCATTCTGAATGCCAGTGCCAATCAGGAGGAATTCATAAAAGACCTCTTTGTTTCTCTTGGAAAGGTAATCAAATTAATTAGTCTATTTTATTCAGCAAGTCGCATTTAAATTATCTCAAATAAGTTACTGTTCTTTTAAAATTTTCTGTTCATCAAAGAATCCTGAAAAAAGGTATATCGGTTTTCACAAAAATATAAGCAGCACAACTGTTTTCAACATTATTTTCAACGAAGTAATAAGGAATTTCTTGAGCACCAAGTCAGCATATTAGAATGGATTCTGAAGGTTCATGTGACACTGGAGACTGGAGTAATGATGCTGAAAATTCAGCTTTGCCACCACAAGAATAAACATTTTAATTTAATGTATTAAAATTGAAAACAATTACTTTAAATGGTAAAAATATTTCACAATATTACAGTTTTTACTGTATTTCTGATAAAATAAAAACACCTTTAGTAAGCAAGTGACTTCAAAAACATTACAAAATTTTATCAACCCCAAATTTTTAAATGGTAGTATATCACTTGATCATAGATCAACTTTCCCACCGGCATCTTACTCTCACCTATATGTTGTGAAAAAGCTGATTTTTTTTTTTTTTGCATACAGAGACGAAATCATTTAAATGAATGACAGCTGCTGTTTTTGGACTTCTTCCAGATACCTACACTGGTACATGCAATGATACTTACAGAAGTCTGGAAACATAAAGTGTTGCCCATAATTTGCAAACTCCAGGACTTTAATCCAAAGAGCACATTTCTACTCTACATAGTGGTAAGTGGCCTCAGATTCAAGTTACCAGGCTATGATTTAAATACATTTTCCTCCAGTCTCTTTGGGTCATTGCATTTTCTCCTAATTCTAGATTCACCATGAAGCTACCATTATAAACTTGCTGGAGACAATTATGTACCACAAAGTAAGCACATCTTTACTGAGAAACATTTTATAGATCTGAATGTGTGATTTAAAGCAAAAATTCGCAACAAAAGTAGATGACCCAAAAACATAGACCACATTCTAATATGATAGCAATGTAAAAATGCCTAAATGTTGATGTGTTGCACATGCAGGAGTCCAGTGAGGCTGCTGGTGATAGTGTACTTGATCTAGTGGATTACTGTCATCGCAAACTCACATTACTGGCAGGACGTTCTGTCTCTGGAGAGATCCCAACTGGGGACCAAATTACACACGCACAGATGTCAGACACGGCATCTGTACAGGTGAAGAACTCTTAACTTTTTGAGCATTATTCTCATGAGCATAATTTACATTACATTTACCAGAACTTGTACACTGTTTGTTGCAGGATCTGCAAAGACAAAGTGATATGTTAGAGTTTGAAATCTCTATCAAGGCTCTGTCAGTATTGTGCTACATCACTGATCACATTGAGAGGTATCTAAACTACTGGTTATTCAAAGAGACAATCAATATTAAGGGAATAGTTCACCCCAAAAAATTGAAATCTGCTGAATATTTCCACCATCCACCATATAAACAAGTTTACTGATTCTTCGGAGCAGATTTGGAGAAATTTAGCTTCACATCAAGTGACCACTGGATCTTCTGCAGTGAATGGGTGCCGTCAGAATGAGAGTTAAAACAGCTGGATCCATTAGTGAACAACTGATGTAATGATAAATTTCTCCAAATCTGTTCTGATGAAACTCATCTACTGTACATCTTGGATGGCATGAAATTGAGTAAATGTTTTTAGCAAATTTCATTTTTGGAAGAACTGTTCTTTCACACATTTTACATAAAATAAATGATAAAATACACATTTAAAAACAGTTTTAAAACAAATGCATACTAATAAATGTTGAAATTTCTCCCAATAATATAGTTTGGGTTTGAGTGTGCTCTCAAGGATGCTGTGCACTCATAATATGCCCTGTGTGCTGGTACAGTTGGTGGAAAATTGCCCCTGGAACAGAGGTTAGTCTCCAAGTTGTACTGTATTTTAAGCATATGTATATAAGTTTAATTATATGTATTTTTTCCATTCAAGAACCTCTCACAATCAGAATACATAAGAATCAAATTACAGAACAGCTATACCCAGTGTCACATAGGAGTGGATATATTTCAATGAGCATATCAATGAGTTTATCAGGAAAAGTGCTCATAAAATGGTACAGAATTTAATTAAGGAAAATCATATTCACAGTTGCAGGCTGGAATTACCATATTTTTTAATAATTTTCCATAAAAGTCTGCTTTAATCTATCCAAACACCTCCCTGTGTAGGAACACTGGAGAAATACACAGAGGGTAAGTGGAGAACCGTCCTGCCTGAAGATCAGCTAAAGTTGAGTAAACATGACGGCCAGTTGTGGATGGCTTTACTGAACCTGCTACTCAAACCAGACTGCCAAAGAAAATATGATTTCAATAGCTTTAACAAAACACAGCTCTTAAAGGTAAGATTTTGCACAGGGACAGAAATCATTTTTTTAAATATCATGATGGGTGAGCCTGTATAGGGCTCCTGTAGTATAACACTTTAGAATATAAAAACATGCCTGCATATTTGAACAATACCAGCTTAATAATATATTTATGAAACACAAAACAATTAAGACAATTAATTAGCTTTATAGCATGCTGAATGACTTTATCATTCTCACTTATATATATAGTCTGTTTATAAAGTGTGTATATCATGTATATCATATCATTATAATTCTTTCTATGCAGCTTCGTGGGTTTTTGACAGAGGTTGTGATAGATCAGTTACCAAATCTACTTGATCTCAAGCACTTTCTCAGTCAACTTGCTGTCACAGATCCAGCAGCCCCTAAAAAAGATCTCATCTTGGAGCAGGTATTCCAGCAAACACATACACTACCGAATTTGGGGTCAGTAAGATTGTTTAAAAATAAATTATTACTTTTATGCAGCAAGGATGCATACATTAATCAGTAAAAACATTTATAATATTACCAAAGATTTTTATTTTAAATAAATGCTGGGGGTTTTTCTAATCAAAGAGTCCTAAAAAATTATCCTTTTTTCACATTAGGCAGCACAACTGTTTTCAACATTGATAATAATAAGAAATGTTTCTTGAGCAGCAAATCACCATATCAGAATTAGGGATGCACCGAAATGAAAATTCTTGGCCGAAACGGAAAACCGAAAAAGAGGAAACCAAGGCTGAAAACCGAAACACTGAAAGAAATTATGCCAATTATTAGTACCATTGCATTTATGGCTATGACTGTGTACTAACTTTACTAAAATCCTGTCACGTGATGAACGAACGACTCAAACCCGAAGACTCGGGAGGTGAACTAATCAATTCTCTTTCCGGCTCTGACTGCATTGGTTAAGTTTATGGGGTTGTGATGAACGAGTGACTCAAACCCGAAGACTTGTCAGATAGGCTAAGAGGTGAGGTGAGCTAATCATAGTCTAAAGACCCAGGTAAACAATGAATTTATTTTTTTTTCTGTTTCTTTGACCATTATAGTTTTGTACTGTTTGTAGTGTGATCAACGTTTGCACAAGTAGTGGAAGTAGCACATAACGTTTTAATTATATTTTGCTAAAATGAACGAAATGACTCGGGAAAAAAGATTCGTTCTTTTAGCTGAATCAAAGGTCCGAGTCAGTAAAATGATCCGAACTTCCCATCACTAGTTTGCGTCATCACAACATTTCGGCCGTATTGTTTCGGTGATAAAAGTCTTTTGGCTGAAAATTTTCGGTGACCGAATATTCGGTGCATCCCTAATCAGAATGGTTTCTAAAAGATCATGTGACACTGAAAACTGGAGTAATGATGCTGAAAATTCAGCTTTGCTATCAAAGGAATAAAATACATTTAAAATAAAACAGTTATTTTAAATTCTAAAACAACCTTTAGAATTTTTTGTTTTTACTCTATTTTTGATCAAATAAATAAAGCCTTGATGAGCATAGAAGACTTTCAAAAACATTTCAAAAATATTACCAACCTAAAACTTTAGAACGGTATGTTGTAGTATGTCCATCTGGTCACATACACTACTAAAAACAAGACAAAATCAACAACAAAAAAAACCAAAATTCTTGTTTGTTTAGGTACCAGAGATATGGAATAATATTGTAACGAAGAACAGCAACAAGTGGAAAGCCATCGCTAAATACCAAGTGACACATGTTTTCAACCCCTCTGAAAGTGAATTAAGAGAACAAGCTAGCAGGTGAGGTTTGATGTCTATCTGGAAATGTCCTTCGCAAGGGATGAGGAGATGAGGTGCAGTTATAAAATGTTAGTCTTACAGTATGCATATATATACTGTATAACTGTTTATTTGTACCCTTCTGCTCAGGTTGGCTCAAACATATAATCTGGATGTGATGGAGACTCTCATCCCAGACAAACCCAAGTGTGGAGCCTGTGGAAGAACAGGTGCAAAACGCTGCTCCCGCTGTCAGGGAGAGTGGTATTGCAACAGGTATAACAACACGTGTTGGTTTTCTGACAAAATGATTCAGTCTTTCAGATTTGACCACTTTAAGTTACATTACCAACTAATTTCCTTAATTTATAAACTAGATGAAGAGAAGGGTAATACAGTATGTGACCCGTGCTGGCAAAATGAGTCGGACTGTGCACTGGCTAATTTCGAGTTACAGGCAGAAGAAGTGAAAAATGTAGATTTTGGTCGAATTTGAGGTTTTCACAAAAATGAGTTCAATAAGCCCTCTAAATAAGCTAGTATTTAAGCATCTAAAAGTATCTTTATTTGTACGCTTTCTGAGGGGAGTACCTTTTCTCCGCTTGCTTTTCACGCTGACTGTCATCTGAAGAGCGCGCTTAACGACGCTTCCGGCAGCGCGTGGTCCCGATAAATATGCACATATACATTCACAGAATTGCATTATTTAAGTATTCACGCAAACATAATCTGTTATGTCTTAAGTGAACGTTTGGGGAACTGTTGGGGAAAAAACATCAGATGTGTAACATTATATTAGATCCGTGCAGTATAGTAGGTCTAAATATATACAGTAGGTCGTCTGTCTCATTAATTTTAATCTAACAATAAAATAAAAGAAGGAATCACTCGCTGCTCTCGATTGAACTGCTTTTGTAATCAGTTTTTTTGTAATCAACACACTAAAGTGATTTTTACATTTGATTATGTGTTTCTTACTTGAATGCTTTTGTTTAGATGTTTGTAAAATGAAGAAAAAAAAAACGAATACACTATATGCTTGTTTCTTTCTTATATTTGTTTTTTTTTTTTTTGGCATTGGTCCATTGGTCACATTAATAACAACAAAGATAAAATAAAAAATAGCTATATTATGATTATTAATCTAGTAATGATTATTAAGAAAAGAAGTGGGGGGGGGGGGATTAATGTTGCTAGGTGATTTTGGGGAATGTAAAAATCAAAATAACTCATTTTTGAAAATTTGCTTATTGTGACTCATTTTGCCAGCACTGGTCACATATACTAATTGCCCCTCAATTTTTGGCTTTACCATTATTTGTTCAGGCTTATATTATCGTTAATAAATCTATTTGTCTGGAATTTCTTTGTAGAGAGTGTCAAGTGAAACACTGGCCCAAGCACAAGCCTGCATGCAAACTCATGGCAGAGACCATGCAAAAACTACAGGAGGAGTCCAAAATCAGCAGGTGAAGTACAGGACTAATAAAACGGCTAGAGTGAGTGATGCTGGGGGGATACACAAGTTCATAAGAACACATCCACTAAAAAATTTCTAATTTAATGGACACTGATGGAAAGGACAAAAAGATACGAGAAACTGTTCATGACAGTTTCTTTCTTTAGCTGTTATGTTTGTATATTGTTTGTTTGAAGAAAGTAAATAGATCATTCCTGTAAGAAAGCTTTCGTATATACATATTCTTTGTAAATGTATGTTTTTATGAACATGATTATATGACATAATTTATTAACATTACTCACATTTTAGTTGATTGATTATTAACTGTTACACTATAACCTTTATACTGACTTAACAGATAAAGAGCTAAACTACACTTGAGATGCAAGCACATTGATTTTTACGAATATATATATATATATATATATATATTGCATCTGTTGTAAATACTTCCTTTGTTTTGAAAATTAAAATTTTAAACAATATTATTGCCTCTGTTTTCCATGCAATTACAATGAATGGCGACTGGCTCTTTCAGTCTTAAGGGTTATTAAAGTTAACTAAAACTAGAAACAAAACAAAACAAACAAAAAACGAACAAACATTTCTGTTACTTTAAAGGTGAACTGAAATAATACATGATGTACTAAAATATCTAAAACTTAAATAAAAAATGAATAAAAACTATATAGACGTTTAAATATTAAAAATATATTAAAATTGAAAATATAAAATAAAAAAATGTAAAACTATTAATAACAACTATATTAATATCCCAATGACACTAAATGAAAACTGTTACATTAAAAAAAGGATGCAAAAGTGGCATAAATTGAATTATTATATTTGTACCTTACAAAACAAATGCAAACCATTTTGAGCTGATTGTTTTTATTGTAATACAACCTCCATGTTCCAGGATTTACATTGTAAAAATCCAGAACACTTGGTACAAGTGCCTATGACTCTCATAAGATGGGTGACAACAAGACCCTGGAGATCTATACTGTTCTCACTGCCAAAGAACATGTGCATACAGTGGCACACAGTAGGCCATGAGAGAGATGTTTGGATTTGTGGATATCACTTAGTTTTAATTTCATTCACAAACCTTTTTGGTATATAAGAAAAACCTTTGGTTTATACAATAGAGGACTATGTGGAATTGTATGACCACTGTATGCTGTACTGAAACCTGCATTTGAAGAAATTACAGTACATTACAAACTGAACATATTAAACTATTTTCAGTTTCTTGTATTGATGTAGACACAAAAAGAAAATCAAATACGTAAGACACTCAAAAGAAGAAAACAAAAACAAGAAACAAAGAATTTAATTGATCTAAAATAGTAATTTCTTTTTAGTGGTGTAATTATTGTCTTGTATCAAAAGAACTGACATTTCAAACATATAGGATCAATCAGTCTTTCAGGACATTGGCTTAATTTGTCTTTAAAGACATTGAGCCTTTTCCAGTGCATTCAACGTAGTTATCAAATTTTCTCCTACTAAGAAAACCTCTGAAACTAATACTCAATTCATTCATTGAACAATAAAATGTACAAAAAAGTAACATTTCACAGAAAAACTGAAAAGATACATTGATAAATGAAGAACTTCACTTTCTACTGTTAATACTTCAGAATCTGCTTTGACCTTCAGACTTGAAATGTTTGGTACAGAAATACCATTTAATGGTTTCATGATCAATAACCGACAAGACAATATCACAGTCCACAGACTGACATCACAGACCTTTCTTGGCCCTTTATATCAAATAATAAAAAGACCAATACAAAATCTAGATGTACCCACAATTGTCTAAAGGACATTTTATAAAACAGATATTAACAAAATACATACAAAACTTTCCAAAACTTGTTGAAAGTGTATAAAAAGAACACATTGCTGTTTACCATGTCTGATGAACTCTTATGTAGAATATGCTTGAAATTCTTCAGTTAAGGTCTGAGTATGTGTTATTGTTAGAAACTGGAATAAACTGTTTTTAATTTAATTTTCACAGATTATATTCCCTTTTTTCCATCTTCAGTTGTCGTCCTCGGAATCCTAATTAGGAATGACAATCCCTGACTAAAAACAAAACAACAACAACAATCAATCAATCAATTTAGACTAAAAAAATAAATACATTAAAGTCTTAAAAGCTTGAGGTACCATAACATGTGACATAGCGCGATTGTCTCACCTTGCTAAACTCTCTTTTAGTTCCAGTTCTCAGTACCACTGTAGAAGAAAAAGAAGAAAATTTTACTCAGACATCACAGAAATGACAATTTTTCCAATTACTTAATTTATACAAAGATGAAGAGTAAGGTAGAAATGACCCAAAGATCGAGGAGTCACAGGGAGTCATGCAAAAGCTACATGTTACCCGAGAATGTGAAAGATCAATGACAACACATATGATTTCAGTCAAACATTAATTGAAAGTAACTATGAGGAACATACACAGGACTGTGCAGAACATGGAATAATGGTGCATTCCTGATAAATGTCTTGACAGACAAAAGTAGACAGATGGAAAGAAGGACAACAAACGTCTTAATAAAGTAATGGTTGTGGACCATTAATGAATACAAAGTGAGAAAAATTCAAGTTGAGATGTCAGTTGAGAAGTTGAGACACAAGAAATTTTCAAACAAAATGAACACTGACATGAACGAATGTGTTTTTAGAGGAGAAGTATGGACATATCAGTGCAAAGAAAGAAAGACGGTCAATAAAGGGCGAACAGATGAACTGTTGAAAGGTTTTGTACCTGTGGGATGCGTATACGGTTGCATACCCCGTGTGAAAGTGTGTTTGTGTATGTGAATTTGTGTCACCAGTCAGGCTGTCTTGGGGGGGCTGAGGCCCGAGGATACCACCTCATTGTGTCATAGGATGGATAGCTGAAAAAAATCCAGGTTAACTGTGAAATTTTTTTTAGTTTTGAAATTTTGGAATTTGGGCAGATCTAAACAAAATATATTTTTCATTTAGCTCCAAAAAAAGAACAGAAAACTGTCATGCAGAGGATAGATAGAGATGGATGCTGGGAAACAAATATCATGCTATTACATTACATTCAATATTTGCGTGCATTTCATTTAGTTTCATTAAATTTAAGTAAAAACTAACTGAATTATAGAAACAGGTTAATGAATTATAGAAACAGAGCAGTTAGATTTGGGGTATCAAAACAAGTCCACCAACTTAGAAATTCATGCAACTACTTTAATACTTTGACCAATGAAACAATATACCTATGTTATTTTGTCTGTTTAAAACTAAATACATAAACATGTAAATGTAAAAACATTAAAACCATAACCAGAGTTTTACATGCTAAAGTGCATTCAGGCAATAGAATATTATCATGTACAGTATGAAAGACATATCTGTTCATTTTTAAACCTTGGAAAAATATATAATGTATATATTATAATAATAGAATCTTATCATTATATTTTTGGTGTCCAAAGTCAGCTCATGTTGATATTCCATACATACTGTACATACAGATGCACATGCACACAACTGACTTCAGCTAACACTGATTTCATCATGCAGAGATGAAGCGGTGGAATAAACTCTACCTGCTCATCACGGGGTTGTTTATGCCATATAAAGACTCACTATGATAACCACTGACAACAACATCCATACTACTGTAAATAAAACAGTGAATGTAAAAATGAGTTGCTTGTAAAATGAGCATGAGATATATGATTGACAGTTAGTGGAGTGACATGATTTCAGTGAAAAAAAGGGCATTTTTCAATGTGCAATGGTAAGTTAAAAAGTAAAGATGTAGATGAAAACATGAGAAAATAGAAGTGGTTTGTTATCAGAATGTGAACAAATGGAGAATATGGAAAATAAGAGTGGAACTTCAGGATGTAAGAAACTTAAGATGATTCTTGAAAGAAGGAAACAAGGTTGTTTCAAACATGTGGAATGAAAGTCCTCCTTGAATCTTAAAAATGAAAATATTTTCAGGTTAGTTGCAGTTCTGAATGTGATGTCTTTTAGAAAAAGCTGCCATATTTCACTTCACATGTGACAGGTAGTGAAATCCTGTGGTGATTCAGTGTAAATTCAGCAAGTATGTGTCCACTCACTCATCATAGACGTCCTCAGTGTCCATCCTGCGGTAGAATTTGGCGAGTTTTACCGACATGATGATGCTGGGAATGAGTAACAAACAGCATCCTCCCAGACCAAACCAGAATGTGTTCTAAAACACACACACACATAGACAATATAAATATATTATTATATTGTAAATAATATATATATATACACATATAAAAAATGTTCATGAAATTATATAGAGGCATATATAAACACACATACTGTATTGAAAGTTTTTGCGTATTTAAATTTCAAATATGAAAAATTAAATGCTGTCTGTATCTATTCATCAAATAATGATAAAAAAAAATTGTATCACAGTTTCCTCAAAAATGCAGCACAACTGTTTACAAATTTGATAATACAAAAGATTGACTTTTGTAGAAAAAAGATAAATAAATAAATAAATAACAATGTGGGAAAAAAGGTTTTGCAGATGTTTTTAAAAGGAAACAATTGCTTATAAAGAAACTAATGTCAATGCATATTTTGTATTGTTGATATCATGAAAAGTGACTGTCAAGCTCTAAACAGGACATAAAGCACTATAAAAGTAGTCTATCTGGCTAATGCTCTATATTCAAGCATCTAAAAGAGTGTTGTGAACGTCCTTTCTAACATCACCTTGTGTCTTCAATCAAAAAAAAAAGAAAGTCATGTGTTTGGAACAAATTGAGGGTGAATAAATGATGACAGAATTTACATTTTTGAGTGAACTAGCCCTTTAATTTAACAGCAGAAGCCAGAGCTTGAGAAATCCCAAATTACATAGCTCTGTTAAAGTGAGTGTGTGTTTGCCTTTTCTGTATGTTCATGGTTTCAGTTCACACACAAGCATACAAGTCTCTCATCGACTGCATCTGGGGGCTCAGAGGATGAACACTGACAATCCTGTTCTGTTTGTGTGTGTGTGTGTGTGTGTGTGTGTGTTGGGGGACGTTCATATTCTGGACATGTTCATGGTTATATGCAGTATGTTTCATGAGTGTGGGTTCTTGTATGTGTTAAAATTGTATGTGTGAAATCGGTTTTGTATATCTTACTACTGAGTCAACAATGAAGCTGCAGGATACGATCTCTAGTGAGTCTATGATGTTGCTGATGGGCTTGCACTGGGCGACCTCCATTTCCAGCTGCACATACAGAGACAGACTGATTAAGTTGCAGTGTTACACGACAAAGTGCTGCTCTTTAAGAAAATGCTGGATTTTATCTTATACTCACAGAGTGCTTGACCCACTCCGTATATTGTGAAAAATATCCCACAATGTTCTTAATGAATTTATCAGTCTCCTGTGACATATTAACAACAACACAACAGCAAATTGATACAGAGCATTTATAACTGACCTATGCATGTATGTGTATATATATATATATATATATATATATATATATACACACATATACATATACATTTTTTTTTTCACCAGTATTTTTGTCCAGTGAAAAACTAAACATCTTTAAAACAAGATAAATAATGACATTTTTGATTGTTTTTTGCAGTCTATTGTTGTTAGATCAAGATAAATAATTAGTAAATTAATCAATTAGATTAGTAAATGAAATAAATGTATTTGTACCTGTTTGACCACATGTGAGGCATTGTTGGTGATGAGGTACTCTACTGCTTCGATGGCATTCAAGACATTTGTCACTTTAATCTAGAGGAAAAACCATGAGGAATATCACATACTTATTCACAATCTATTGATATATCTATTTGAACACCTTATTCACTCATAACTATGTATAAATGTCATTGCATTATGTAAATATCAAAAACCAAGTGACATTTATTATATAGAAAGTTTTACATAAAGTTTTTTTTGTATTTGCTGTACTTACAGGTATTTCTCTGGATGTTTTCTGAAGCAGTTTAATGCTTTGACTTAAAGTGCCCTACAAGAAAAAACAATTTATATTCTATTTAAATAAATATAAAATACTATATAAATCACTTATAATCTGGTCAACACTCTGTGAGTCACTGGTTCCTCTGATTCTAATTCTTTTAAATCTTTTCGGTAAGGCAGGCTCAAGTGTGTTCTTCTGAACCATTTTTTAGTCATTGCATTACAGTTGGTGAAAAATCACACAGTACACACACAATGAGCCAAAAAGAAGACACACAAACTTGCAAACACAAACATTTACAGAGCACATCTGAACTACTAAAGCTGTCCACATTTATTGAAACAGTTTTCAGAAGAACATTCATTTTTGGATTATCACGTCACAGTACCAACTGTTGGCTTACCCTTGCTTTCACAAATTTCTGTTTCCATTAAAAAAAAAGAAAGAATAAAGCTTAGAATACAATTTCTGTTCAGTATAAAAATAATTATGCCTGAGAATCCCTTTAAATCATATATGACATATTGTGTGTGTTTGTTTGTGTAGCTAAAGTACTTGACCATATTTTGGACACAAATTTGTATCCAGAAATGAGCTAAATCTTACAAAAACTCCTTTTGGGGACATGATCATATATAAAAAATGGTGTAAAAATGAAGTGAATACTTTACATTGTAAAGTTTTCTGTTAGATTTAAGTTATAGTATTTATAACTACCTGTATATAAAAACATAGAAGTGTATGGAATACCTTAATTTAGATAGCTAAGTACAGTATGTATGTGTGTGTGTGTGTGTGTGTGTGTGTGCGTGTGCGTGCGTGCGTGCGTGCGTGTGTGTGTGTGTGTGTGTGTGTGTGTTTGTAACACATGAGGACACAAATTTGTATAATGACATGGGTATGACATAGGTATTACAAGGAGAAGGTGACTTATGAGGACATTACCCTATGTCCCCATTTTTCAAAACGCTTATAAATCATACAGAGTGAGTTTTTTTTTGAGAAAATAAAAATGCACAAAGTTTCCTGTAAGGGGTAGGGTTAGGTGTAGGGCAATAACACATACAGTTTGTACAGTATAAAAACCATTACGCCTATGGAATGTCCCCAAAATTCACAAAAACAAGCGTGTGTGTGTGTGTGTGTGTGTGTGTGTTTTACCATAGCCTGTTCCATTGGCACCACTTGTTCTTTGTGAATCTGTCTTATACTGCTGGCATGACCCTTGAGCGCATTCTCAAGAGCCCCTCGTGGCTAAAAAAAGATTGACAGAGAGAAACAGAATTGTCCTTCCATAAAAACACATTAAAAATGACTTTCACTAGTTTACTTAATTTGTCCAATAACAAATTCAGCAGTGGACATACATCCATCATAAGAGAATTAAGAAAGGTCACTTTTGTATTTTATTTTCTGAAAGTCAGAAATATGTTTACCACGTATTTAGCAGCATTACATGTTGAAAATTGGAAACATTTTTGAAATAAATTGCAAGATGCAATAATCTAAGACTACTTTCAGAGCTAGAATGTTATTTACCCTAAACAAATACAATTAAATTGTTTTTAATTATTGCAATATTGTTGGTCATTATGGAAATGGGACTATAACTGTAGCTGCTGTATTTCTGCAAATTGATACAAATAATTTTCATTCAATAAATATTGAAATGTTTTGTTTATTCACGCTTTGTGTAGGTTATAGAATATAGTTGTAAAAAAATTATAATTAATTTTTATATTTTAATATTTAATGGCTGGGTCTGGGACAAAGGTAAATCATCCTCCTACTTTAAAAGGCAAAGACTTACAATAATACAGGTAGAATTTGACTTATTTAACAATACTAACAATATTAACTATTAACAAACAGGCTCACATCTTAGACCAACATTTTATGTTCAAGTTCTGTAAAAGACCCTCAGTCATATTCCCATAAGCACATGCACACATTGCAGCTCCACACACCCTGTAGCTGTGTGTTTTCCCCTCATGAATGAAGTGCTTGTGTCCCTCTACACTGGAGGGGAGATCACTATAAAAAGTTTCAAAATGTTCCAGAGACTGGCCTCTCAGTGCTAACTGATGTCACTCAGTTTGATACCTACAGTAAATAATACCTAACCTAATACTGTATCTTCACATTTTATACATGAATTGGCTGGAGTCATTACTAACCGAAAGTTATTAATTTGTATTTGACTCACCAGTTGATCTGCTTGAGCTTCAAGTTCATTTGCATAGGACAAAAGATCCACAACTGTCATTCCTTTATTCACCTGTCAATCAAATCATTCTCATTAAAATGTCTTGTGTTGTTGTGTCTGTAAGTGTCTGTGAGAGTGTGTTGGTTACCTCAGTTAGATAAGCCTGATAGTCGATTTCCCCAATGCCTATGTTGGCAAAGTCAATGAGGTTATCTTTGCCCTCCTGTTCCAGAAGAAGCATCCCTTGGAGATCCACATTCACACTGTTAAATATCTTGGTCAGTTCCGGGTTATACTGTTAAGAAATCACAAACACATGGTTGAAGAATTGATGTCATACTCAGTATGTAGATATACACAAAAATATATTAAATGCTTTTTGCCTTTCTTAAATCTGCTCACGCACCACGGTGGCATTGAGAAACTTGTTGAAGTTGAACTTGGTCTCCAGTTGTAGTGCAGAATATAAACCATTATTCTCATAGCAATCTCTATGAGCAAGAGAAAAGATAAAAAAGAGAATGAACACATCTTCTCAAAGAGTAAACAGCCTTCAGTGCCTAATTAATTATTAATTCATGTCATTTCAAAACCAGAAGATGAGACTTTGAGTATTTTTAATGAAATAGGATATTTTTAATGAAACCTAAAATAATTCTGTCCCTCCACTGAAAGTCCATTCAACCAAAACAGAAGACTTGGATTAAACCACTGAGTTCATATGGATTACATTTATATTGTCATTATGAACTTTTTGAAGTGTCAAAGTTTTAGTGTAATGGACTTTCAATGGAAGAACAGAAATATCTCAGGTTTCATTATAAATGGTATCTTCATTTGTATTTTGAAGTCTTATGGGTTTGGAATGACATGAGGGCAAGTAACTCATGACAGAGTAGCTCTTCAAGATGAACTACTTGTAACTGATTTTTAGCACTGATCTTTGCTCGCACACTTACCTGTACATACTGCCAATAGTAAGGTCGATGTTTGGATCTTGAAACAGCATACCAGGAAGGAAGTTCTTTTTGGCAGGATGGACCATATATGGTGTGTCGATGATCTGAACCGCATTTTTAAAAAAAACGTCAAAAAGTCAATTTTCCATATGCTAATCATAAAGCTCTGAGATGATAATTCTGTCATGATTTACATAAATTCCATTTACACATTTGCGTTGTTGCAAACTTGTATGATTTTCCTTATTCTGTGGACCACCAAAAACTGATTTTAACTGAATTTGCTCAGTAGTGAAGTGCAGCTGTGCTGCGCGAAGAGATCAGCTCTAACAGAATTTTTTTTTTTGTCCTTTAATACTTCTAAATTTCATGTATACAATATAAGCCACAGGTATGATCTTTTAAATTTGTTTAAGGTCAGAAGTGTTTGTGTGTAAATGCTTTGCTGTGTATGATCTGAAACTAACCCAGATTTACTTATGAATTTCCTACCCCCTTTTTTAAACTTTTGCTCAAGCACACACACACACACACACACATACACACACTGGTTTCCATTTTTTGTGGGGACTCTCCATAGGCGTAATGGTTTTTCTGCTGTACAGACCGTATATTCTATTGCCCTACACCCAACCCTACCCCTTACAGGAAACTTTCTGCTATTTCAGATTTTCAATACACTCCATTCTGTGTGATTTATAAGCTTGTTTCCTCACGGGGACCAAAAAAATGTCCCCACAAGGTCAAAATTTACTGGTATTACTATACTTGTGGGGACATTTGGTCCCCATAACATGATGAATACCAGGTACACACACACACACACACACACACACACACACACACACACGCATACACACTCCCCAAGCTTAACCACAGTTTAACATAAATACAAGGACTCCAGTGTTGTGTGTGAGTTAAGAATATACTAGTCTGCTTCTCTTCTCCCTTTCAAAATCAATCAACATCTGTGTGAGCAAGATGTGACCCGAGAGAGTTGATTTTCGTCCGTAGAGTTTTATTTTTTTTGTGTACATATAAGATATTATCTATTATTAAACACAAAATCAAATTGTTCAACTGTTGTTTATTATTATAGAGTAGTGAACCAGTACCTTAAAAATCTGTCTGTTAGCCAGTGGCTCACACACAAGCTTCTCTATGTTTCCCCCAACAACAAATGTGGTAACGACAACTCCCATGAGCACCCAGGAGAAGATGAAGCTGAAGCCAACAGAACTGATCACCAAGAAAAACAAAAAAATGCAAAAGAATGTTAGTATCTAACATCATCAAATATATTTTTATAAGCACTTTGTGGCAAGGTGTTGTTATTGTATATAGTATATGTTGTTTTGGTGTGTCATGGTTACTCACGCCATCAGTAGGTTTCCTCCGGTGTTGGAAAGACAGCCACGTGTCGTTGGTGTGGCATTTTTATCATAGCCACATGATCCACACAGCAGACCCAGGAAATTAAAGGCCAGAACCAATACAACCATACAGCAAATCACCACACACCCTATCCATCTAAAGACACAAACACCGAGATTGAAAGTGAGAAAGTGAGAGTGTACACTGTATTTGTCTACAAATATTTAGTTTGTTGTGAGATTTTTTTTTTTACAGAAAGTAATAATTATATTTATTAGGATGCATTAAATTGATCAAAAGTGACAATACAGACATGTATAATATTACAAAAGATTTCTATTTCAAGTAAATACATCAAAGTGTCCCGAAAATAAAAATGTATCACAGTTTTCACCAAAATATTAAGCAGCACATTTATTTTCAGCATTGATAATAATAAGAAATGTTGCTTGAGCACCAGATCAGCATATTTATGCATGTTAGAATATTTCACAATATCACTGTTTTTTACTGTGTTTTTCATCAAATAAATGTAGCCTGGGTGAGCATATCACTTTTTTTTTTTTTTCAAAAACATGAAAAAATTCATTTGAATCCCTAGCAAAAAAAAAGAAGTATATTTAAAATACATTTATTGCATACTAAGTATAGTTCAAATCTATTAACATATCATTTGAGACTTACTGATATAAAAATTATAATTAAACTTTATTTGGAGTACTACTTGTGCACAATGTACATTTCTTAATATTAAGCCTAAACTGTGGTTTATTGTCACAATTGATGAGTATTGTATGATCTTTGAATAATATCAGTCTTTAAATGCAAGATATTTAAAGTGTACCTAAAGTATTCTTGCAATAGTTCCACTTTAGAATGAAATATACTTATGTATATATTTAGTTAGACTTCATCACTACTTCCACACAATTAAAGTGCACTAAGTACAAAATTAGTTGTTCCAATTTAGCAGCTTTTAAATATACCAGTTTAGTATACCAAAAGTACAGTTGCAGGGTATTTTATTAAGTACATAAATATGTAAATGCATTTGTAGTTATACTTAGCATTAAATAAATGTATTTCAAATACATTTTAGTATATTTATTTTTCACTAGGGATGGTAGTGTATTAATAACCAGTTCCGTTTGGTTCTGCACACATTATTAACATTTCATGTAAATTTATTTTTCGCTACTAGAATTTTCTAATTCTCTTGCAGCATGTGGTTGTCACTCCCATAAATAAAGAAGAAGTACCTGTAGAAGTCCAGCTGGTCGATCTGTGGATAGTATGCTTCAATGTTCTTCTGGCTCTCCGTCAGGAACTTTGTGAAGTTCTCAAGCGCTGGTTCTATCGGGAACATCTTTGTGAATCCAATTATCTCTCCACCAGACTTATCCAGCAGCCCTTTCACTTCTTCAACAGGCAGAGAAAGACGAAGTGAATATGTGTTTATGAATATGGAGGGATATTTCCATCTGGCACTAAAACATCTCTGTAAGGATTAATATTGTACATAGTACTTTAGGAAAACTTACTGGGTAGAGCTTTATTTTTAAAGAGAGACAGATGGGTCCCCGCATGCACAGGGACAGATATAAGAACAACAGCAGAATAATATTCAGTGTTTTTCTGTTTTCTTTAGTTACAGAGAACAAATGAGGTTGGCATGGAGAAAGAGAACAGAGAAAGATGTAGGCCTAATAATAGTACCAACAGATGCTCTGTTGCAATGGGTTTATGAATGCAGCACATTAAGGCATCATAGGCAACATTTCCTATGTAGTCAGCAAAGCAGCACGACAGGTTTTGAGACAGAGCTAGACAGATGAATAAAGACAACGCCCTCACCCGACACAATTCCTTTCGTCTGTTCCCTGACCAACCTTGGTGTGTCATTAAAGGAAGAGTAACCCTAAAGAGATGAACAAAAAGAAATGGTGGTGAAAAACTGTCACAGTACATTACTATGACTTATAGTGGGTGCAGGATAAAGATAGACCCATCTGACCTTCTGTATAATATTGCTGAGGTCTGTTTTAAGCACAGCATCCAGATTGGCCAAAGGCGCCTCAACATCAGGCAACTGTTGAATGACACAGGAGTCACAATTAAACCACACAGACCAATATATTGCTCTGCCACACAATTCAGGTTCGTAACCATCCCGTTTAGCTCCATATCTGTTAGGTTTAAAACAATCTATATGCTAGCACATTAAACCTTTAGCCTATCTAAAATGTACTGTTTCTCTTCCAGTAATATGAAACAAAAATATTAATGACTCATCCTGCACTACACAGATTTTTGTCCTATCAAATGTCTAGAATGACAATGCTCCTCCCAAAACATAAAAGTTAGACAGAATAACAATAAATATTTCACATTAAAGTACTCTCAAATAATTGACAGTTTTCTATATACCCTGATACACACACATGTATATATGGGTTGTGTGTGTGTTTGTGTGAGTGTTACCCCATGAAAGTTTGCGCTAAGAGCGAGCTGGCTGAGTGTTCCACGGATGGTGTTGCAGGTGTGTGTTACATCTCCATTAGAGCAGGCCGGGTCGTTGAGTGTGTTTGAGAGAAACGCACGTTCAGACTGAAGAGAGTTCTGGAGCCTGCCTGTCCCTTCCTGCAGGATCTCCAGTGATGTGGTCACACTCTCTAATGCCTCTTTGGCCTCCCGCATGGCTGTACACACACACAGAACACCTTCATTATAACACGCTCACATGCAAATCATAAGGAACCGTTGGGAGGGATTACACTAATGCAAATACACAACTGATCACAGAACATATTTATGTATATGTCATTTTCTATATAAATGTGTGTTTTTCTTTCTATTTAGAATTTTCTTTAGCTATTTAGGTTCTCATTTCATCATCAAACAAAATATGATGAAATTCAAAAAATGTGGCAGCAATATGCATAAAGATACACAACAATACTTAAAACAACAACAGGATGCACAACAACCACAATTTCTATGTTCACAAAACATGTGGGTGAAACCACTGACTTTTACCTTTAATAGCACCCTCCACTTTAACTTTTATCCAAAATCACAAGCAACAGAAACAGAAAGGAACAAATTAACAGGAATAATATCACTGTGAATGTGTGTTTGCTCAAACAGAAGAGCATGGTAGTAGCAACATCAAGGTCATGGGTTCAGTATTTTATTTTATTTATTTAGTTAATTTATATTTAATATATCATTTCTATTAAGTATTTTTGGATTGTTTTTAGGTAATGTTATTTTTACTTGTCCTTAAAGTGTCTTTAAATTTGTTTTCTTTTTGTCATTTGCTACCTTCTGGTCCAAATCTCTTTTGCAGTACTTATAGTACTTCTACAATGTGCACATGTGTGAGCAGGACATTGAAAAACTATGAAGGTTATCAGTTAGGGTGTGACATTTAAGGTTTGTCAGTGCAGTTTAATTTCAGTTTGATTAGATTAAATTATGAAACCCTATATGCATGAATAAGAACTCAATTCTTACAGTTTAGTAAATTAGTTATTGTAAGTAATTAACTTCAAATTACTCCTTAAATAAGCTGAAATAAATGGAAATCCAATCCTGTCTCAACCTTATGACTTTAATTGTGACTATATACCTCAAAATGTGACAATAAATCTTTATATCCGTTTTTACTTCTCGTACTTTACAGTATATCTCACAATTTGAACTTCTTATTTTAAACTACTATTTTTGTATTCAGGTTGTTCAGGATTGCACTAAAATGCCACATGTTATAAAGTAAGACCAGTTTAGTGAGGTGTGTGTATTTGTTGGTTTTGGACCTGCTGTCATGCGAAGAGCATTGTCTAAAGCAGGCACCACTTCTCTCCCCAGCTGATTATGAATTTGTCCTCCCAGCAGAGTCCCAATATCTGATAAACCACAATGATAATGAATTAACAAATTTGTGAACACAGCTCCAACATAAAGTACAATGACATTCAAAAGTTTGAGGTCAGTAACAATTTTTTTTTTCAAAGAAATTATTCGTTTTATTCAGCGAGAATGCATTAAACTGATCAAAAGTGACAGGGAAGACATTGAAACTGTTACAAAAGTTTTCTGTTCTTTTGAAGTTTCTATTCATCAAAGAATCCTGAAAAAATGTATCACAGTTTCCACAAAAAATATTAGGCAGCAACACTGATAACATTACGCAACTGTCAACAATGATAATAATAAGAAATGTTTCTTGAGCACCAAACCGACGTATTAAAATGACTCACTGGAATCAGTGCAATAAATTCAATTTTAAAAACAGTTATTCTGAATTGTGATCAAATTTGACAATATTACTGTTTTACTGTATTTCAAAAACATTACAAAATTCTTGTGAAATGTTTGTGAATGTTCACATTGATACACAACAGAGGAAGAAAAACTGAATACTTACTGTCTAAGTCTGATAATACTTTGTTCTTGGCTGTTGTGTACTGTGCAGAGAGGTAGTCTATTTGCTGTAAAATAAAAGAAAAAAGATAAACAGTTTTAGCTTTAGTGTGTGAAAATATGTTCGTGTGTGTCTCCAGGCCCATAAAAAACTAAACCTACAGAATCTGCAGATTTGAACTCTTAGTTCATATGATTAGCTTTTCAACTAACAATAACAGTCAGTGTAATACTTCATTTAAGCTTTGTTTACACATTTGATCACTTTTACTCTACCATCTGAACCTGTTTATGACTTACCGCTGGTGTGTAGTTGGCAAAAGATTTCAGGTCTCTTATGTTACTGCTGACGAAGCGTCTTGTGCTCTTGATCTGATTTGTGATGTTCTGATTTGCTGTGTAGGCGACCGTCACTCCCACTCTGTAAACAAAGCAATACACACACCTAAATCACGTGAAATAATGTGCTTACAAGTATTGTCATGACAGTCTGTTATGATGGTGAAACTGTAGATTTTGGAATAATAGTACATTAGACAGTCTGGTCATATCTATTACCAATAAAGCCAGTGCACAATTATATATTTAATGTAAACACTACACACTCTTAGGGAGGGATTTCAATATACAGTAGATATATTCATAATTCAGATATGCCTTTTTTTATACATTGCTGTCAGTGGCATGCAGTAATATCAGACGGCCACAGTGTGGTACTGTTGTTGTGCTAAGAACAGCCTAACGGTTTGAGTGATGTGATTCAAGGGTTAAAGTTTAGGGTACAGTTAGCTTGGCCTTGTTAGACCCTGATAGAAACTGCACTATCTGAACTCAAATGGCATTTTTCTCATCATTCAAAAGTTCATTCAAACAAATCTGATGGCTTCATAGCCCCTATGACCCTATATGAAAGCAAAGTAACCACTGGCTGCACACTTCTAAGATTGGCATTTGTTCGACTACTGGATCATGAATACTGAGATATCGGACATCCTGTTAATTTGGCATATGACATTTTGCATACTTTGTATCTAAAAAGTACACATATTCAATAGGAGGGTTAGTCTTGTGACATTTACAGCTCAGGTGACTGGTTCAACAAAACCTGGAACAGTGATGGCAGATTTCAAACATACGATTTCAGATACAGGGTCCTGCAGGGTCCTAGCAACACAACAGCATTGCTATGAATGGGAAAGCCTTCTCCAATATAGACCTCTCTGGTGACAGAGCAGTAGAGCAAAGTACGGTACCCAGATTTTCTTAATCAATATTATATAATAAATATATTAATTAATGTATAAAAATATACAAATAATTTAAAGAAATTATTTAATTAATTTGAATATTTACAAGTATAATTAAAGTATTTTTGTAATTATAAAATATTTAAATTTACTACTGTTCAAGGTCAGAAAGATTTTTTTTAACAAATTAATTATTTTATTCAGCAAGGATGCATAAAATTGATTTAAAAAAAAAAAGACAGACATTTACATTGTTACAAAAAAAGAGCTATTCTTCAAAGAATCAACAAAAATGTCTTGGTGAGCATAAGAGACTTCAAAAACAGTACACTCTAGTGAATGATAGTGTAATAAATATGTATTAAACTATATAATATGTAAATATGCATAAAAAAGATGCATCTTAAAATGTCACATTGAACTCAAAATTAGGTGAATCAGTAAATGCATGCACACACATACAGTGGTGCTCACATATCCCCAAACTAGAGATAAAACTTCACTAATTGAGTGGTGCAGATACATATTAAATTGTGGCATCCGATTACAGATTATTGCCAGACAAACCTCCTTCCCCGTTCCCCAACTCTCCTGTTTCCTCTTTCACTGTCTCTCTCACTCCTTCTTTCTCTCTCAGTAAAAAAAAAAATAAAAAATTTAATAAAGGGGAAATGTGATTCAACAAAGGAAGCCATAGAGAGAGAGAAAAAGAAAAGAGTGAAGAAAGAAACAGAGCAGATTTGCACAGTCATGTTCTCTGCTCCCAGGCCTCATCCTGCACAATTACTGCAAACCTCTCAGTAAGTCATTGAAAGTCCATCAAGGCACACACACACACACTCACAGTACAGTCTATGCCTCACAAACGCTCATTGTGACCCAAGCAACTGCTGTCAGCACTGTCACAGAAAGAAAACAGAAAAGAAAAAGAGAGGCAGAAGGAAAGAGGGGGAAGGGGGACAGAAATAAAGAGGGGACTTTCTCTCTGGACAGACTCAGGGCTATCAATGTCACATGTGTGAATGTGTCTGTGTCTGTGTCATTCTAGCTCACTGCAGGTGTGCTCATTACACTCTCTAGCAATGGTGCACACCAACCGATTGAGCATGTGCACAAAATGTCTCTTATTTATTCGAATCATTATTGCTTATCTCCTAAAATTTCAGTATCAGTTAACAATTAAAAATTATCCAAATGTGACAGAAAACAGAAACCAGACCCAGTAACTAGCCTGGACTAGGCTAGATTAGTGTAGAGTAGCACAGCCTGTGTTTATCACACAAAATAGAGAGGGAGAGTGCAGTGATAGGATGATGGTTGTTCAGTGTACCTGTGACCTCTATTCTATTTCTAGACCTAAATAAATCTAATGGACTTTAACTAGAATCACTGTTCACATTTGCACGCAAACTGGCCCACACACAACAACACATTTATTTACTGATATTCATATTTTCTGAAATATTTTTAAGTATTCTTTACAATGCATAATATACTATACTTGATCAATGATTACTTTGATTATATATATGTTTAGACAGCATATGTCACTTAAAAAGTATTTCAATAACACAGTTTGAATCAGAAATGTAAAAAAAAAAAAAGATTAAATAACATTTCAAATCAGGAATAAAATCTGACAACAATGATATCATAAAATGTGCTTCCTAATATTCCTAATATCAGGCTTGTCTAGCTAATACACATATATGTTCTAGAGTAAACAAACAGGTGACTGGCTGTAAGGTGGAACTTCCAGTTTGACAAATTCTATGAAAATGATATATAATTATATTGTATATTATATTAATTATATATAATGTTATATAAGTTACAGAAGTTCAAGCAGCTGAGTCCTTAGCCATCTTCAAGAAATGGCTAAAAACACATCTCTTCCATCTACACTTGACCCTCTAACACTAGCACTCTCTATTCTATTTCTGTTTTATCTACTTGTTTTCTTTTTATTTATAAAAACAACCCTCTAACACCTGCACTCTCTATTCTATTTCTATGTTAAAAACTTGTTTTCTTTTTATTTATTTAAAAAAAATATCCTCTATCATTAGTGATCTCTATTTTTTTTCTATTCTATCTACTTGTTTTCTTTTTATCTGTTATAAAAAATCCTTGATACGTGTACTGCGTTAGATTAATCGAGACTTCTCACAGCTCTTACATATATTGCTCTTTTGTTGGTTCCGACTGTTTCTATTATCCTCATTTGTAAGTAGCTTTGGATAAAAGTGTCTGCTAAATGACTAAATGTAAATGTAAATGTAATGTAAATACTGCACTACAGTCTCTAAGGAGGTCTACAATAACTGGAGAAGGCTGTCAGTTAGCATTTCTTTTCAAATCTGCCATCTTTGTTCCTTTGAACCAAACATCTGAGCTGTAAATGCCACATGGCTCACCCTGCGTTCAAATATGTGTACTTTTCTGCTACAAAGTATGCAAAAAGTCATGTCAAATGATTAAGATGTATTAACACTCATACCTATTTAATTATAGCATATGAAATGCACAAAAATTGCTGAATTTAGACATGTACATGTTTTACTATAATGTTTTACAAAATAATCCATTATCAATACTACTCCACTGACAAAGCTGTCCAATTGTCCCTTTGCAAAGAGCTTGACTGACAGGCAATCTGACCAATCATAACGCTGAATCTGCCATTTTTGTCTGACAAACAAACCAGACAGGAGAGTAGATTACGTCGGTGGACTTGAACTTGAAAAATGGTGTGTATTGACGTCTTTCCGTGGTTGAAACAAAATACTTTATGATGTTCATTCATGTTTATTTCAAGCTATAACTAGTAAAGAGGAAGAGAAGATTGGTTCACATGCCACTTGAACTGAGATGCTACAGCGGTCTTTCACGATTTCTTTAAAAAAAATGACAAAATTTGGAAGCTGAGACTTTGTTTCATACCAAAAGCAACCTGCTCTGTCTTGTCTGCTGGCGCATTGTCAGTTTTATGTATTATTCACTGCATGAGAACATGGTGTGTGGCGTGACAGTGGCATAGCTTGTCGGACATAGTAAGTATTATCTCCACCAATAATCTCATTACTACATATTTGCCAATTTGGACAAATTTAAAATTAGTAACTTTGTCGTATCTTTCATGCATAACAATTGACTTTCACAAGCATGTGGAATGTATAAACTGTTATAAATGGTCACAAACACTCTTTGAAGATGAAGAAGACTCACGCGAGGAAGACAGAGGTAGCGATGAGTGTGGCCATGTAGAAGCCTCGTAGGCAGTCGCCATTCTTCTTCTGTCTCTGATGCATCTCACCCCCACAGTTCTCACAGCAGCGGCACACACAGAAACACAGGCCCACTATCGGCATGAACAGCACAAATATCACCCCCAGTACTGTCAGGAGTATGAAGCCGAGCTCATAGTAGATAGCCTGGAGAAGAGGGGAGAGCATTTAATCACAATTAATCTAAAAAAAAGCCCCCAAATGAAGATAACAAAGCTTTATTAGCTCCAAATGTCATAGCATGGAATTTATATATGGGTCAGATACAAATTACACATTATATATTTAGTTATAAATATCAGTAACTTTGATTGGAGATTGTTTCCATTACTGGATAAAAAAATTGAAAAGGTACTTGTGACTTTTATCTAACAATTTTTATTGATTTTTTTAAATTCACTTTTTCCTTGAATTTCTGGATTTATATCTCACTGTTCTATAGTATTGTGAGACAGGCCTATAAACTCGCTATTCTAAGAAAAGATTGTAAGATATAAATTCAAGGAAAAAGTCAAAATTGCAAGATTTTAACTCCTGAGTAGAAAAGTTGAAACTCGCAATTGTGAGAAAAAAAAGTAAGAACTGTGAGATAAAAACTCCGAATTACCTTTTTTATACTTTTATCCTTATTACTTTAAATGTTGAATTAAATTAATAAAAAATGAAAGTGGGAATGAAAACATTTTGTAGTTAAAATAAAAAAATAAAAAAACGGCAGTGCGAGCATGTGATGGGCATAAACCATAAGTCTCTAGAGTTTTCATTTTAAAATGTAAAGTACCTGTAGTAATAATACAACATTCTCTGGCTGCATTGTTGTAGAGTTCAAGAGACATCATTGGTGTCCATTCCAAAAATAAAGAGAAAGAAATTGTGATTAGAGCATGTGATTCCATATAAACTATTACAATACATACATATTTTTATATATAATATACAATGTGGCACAAAAATCCTTAGCACAACCAAACACACACACCTTTTTGTAATCATCCCTTTTGATTCCTCCCATGTTCTGCTGGACCATTTTAACAATGAGATCTGTAACAGAAAATTTACCAGATTAGCTCACAAAATGTTTTCTGTTGTTTAAATGATCTGTTGATATTAGTTTAGGTTGTACGATGGCCATTATTGTTTGAATGAAGGGGCTACAGCAGTATACACATGCTCTTAGATTCAAACAACAGTTACCAATACTGGGTCATGCACCGTTATGCTAAAACAACAAATTAGATTCATGTTAATCACAGACCTGCGTAAAGCACTGCAGGTGTCTTTTAAGTGCTATGTTAACAGTGGATATGACATCAGAGTCTTGTTGCCAGTGCTAATGCTATTGCTACAGTACATTAGCATCTGTTACAAACCATCTGCTCAGCCTACATTTCTGTGTAATATTTATGCTAATATTTTAGGTTAAACAATTGATAGTTTACATTAGTCTTCTACACTCTCTAAACCAATATTCATTGAATATCAATGATGTCTACTATATACAAAACATGGAAAAATATCTAAGTAGACCTTGAAAAAATGAAAAAGGCAATGAAAAAAGCCTTTTACTTAATAAAATGGCAGAGACTATCAGAATAATATACATATTCCATCTGAACTGAAAACTAAAGATACTTTTTAAAGCTACAAGATACTTATCTAAATACCATATGGCACAGTCTCACCCATCACGTTTTACCTCATCTGAACTAAACATAGCCTTAATGCACTTATACACCTCACCTCTAAGTGTGTTAATGAAGGCAGTAGTGGAAAACTCTTAAAACAAAATTAAATTCTGAAACTAACCTTTCCAGAAAACCTTATGCATTTTTGTTTTTAAGACATTATTGGGTATTTTATCAAACCATTTGAATTAAATAAAAATAAAACAGCCTACTTCCCCATGAAAAGTTTTGATACTAAATAATATTCTTAATAAAAAAATGCATGAATATTTTCTGCAACAAAAGTGAGGTTCAGAGAGCAAACATTATGACCTCTGTACCATATATGCATGATTTCCAATACTCTTTTTTTGCATATGCACACACATACTCAAAGAGAACGTATGTTCATGTAGGCTCTGTAGTGATAGGATTGAATATAAATTGTTACAGTGTCCTCTATTAAACGCCTCCTCCCCTAGTGGCAATTCTGTGTACTGCAGAAGCGAACTGAGAACTGTAAAGCTCACACCCAAACATAACAAACACTTAACCCTAAAACACCTTTACATAAAAGGATAAGCTTCTTTACAGTTGTAATAAATTTAGCAGCTATTTTTTTCTGCCATGACACCTTGCAGGGAGATAAACAGAACATGATCCAAAATATAACACCATCCATTTATAATGCATTATACATAAAAGCTTTAAGTAAAGTGTTAACTGATTTTTTAAAGAAATTAATACTTTTATTCAGCAAAGATGCATCAAATTGATCAAAAATGAAGTATAAAGGCATTTATAATGTTACAAATGTCTAATGTTATAAAATGTTCTATTTCAAATAATGCAGAAGAAATGTAAGAAGAAATGTTTCTTCAGCAGCAAAAAGTTTTGATGTTACATTACGTGATTTTGCAGTATATTACCTCTTATATTACATTATACAGTGTTACCGTGAAAATTACCCATTTATATTTTAGAGAGTCTAAATGCAATAAATGTGTTGTGAGATATGGCAACTCATTATCTCAAATTGCGCATTTGTGTAAGAAAAAGAGAGAGAGAACAAGAAAAATCCTGTGTGAACAGGAAAGGGTATCACTGGTTATAATGGCATATGGTTAATCCTCTTACACTGGTCTTGCTGTTTAAGTGGTCCCTCTCCCTCTCTAATGCTTTCTTTCCCCTTTTTCTCCCTTCTTCTCCCTTCTTCTGTCAAACCCCATTCCTCTCCTATTTAATCCTTACCCCCCTATTCACACACTCTCACTTCTTTCCCTCCTTTTCTCACAGAAACAACAAGCCACTTGAATACACTGAACAGCTGAAGCCTTCGAAAGCAGTATAGTATGATATTGTATAACAAATAAAGACACATTGTCTAAACCGAGAGACCAGCACTTCACACACAGACAATGCGAGCATAACTGGGTCATATCTGGGTGTTGATCTTCCTGTCCTTCAATTACAGTGCAGTTTTTTTTTTAAATCCAGTGATCAGTGATATTAAGCTTTATCTGGGTTGAGACGAAGGGAGTCCCCGGATTAAAGCCCAGACCTTAGATATTAAGCTGTATTATGTCAATCATGCATAAATCCATCTATTCCTTCACAGACAACACACTCCAACTGTGTTCAAACCTGTGAGCTGTGATTAATCGGGAAAAAAGAGTTGCAGACATACGGAATCGAGAAATATAGCTTTATATATAGGCCTTTAACCTGAACCATGTGTATGTTACTGCTGTTTAATCCAGTAATCCAGCCTCATCTCCACATCAGAAGTACCTTTCTATAAGATCAGGAGTTACAAATCTGCAAAGAATGATTTAGCTGTACTAAAGAGATTGCAGAGGGAATAATATCTGTTTGCGGCTTGTGTTTGATGTGTGTCTGTCTCTAAATCCACACCCACATATTTAAAGATTAAAAATGGCATCCCATTTCATAAAATGTAATATTTTTCATTAGAATTGGTGGTTTAAAGTCAGAAATATTGCAAAATTTTAGTTTTTGGGTAGTATGTTTTGTCAGGAGCATTGCGTGTACCTTTGAAGCATATGGCACTCAGATTATCAGCTTACCTGATTGGGCAGGTGACTCATAGAGCAGATCGGCTAATTGGTTAGGCAGCAGGGATTTAACCATGCAATCCTATTCTACTCTAAAAACACACATACATACACACACACACAAGTGCTCCTCTATGCTCAGCATGCTCCTCTATGCTCAGCTGGCCTCACAAAGAAATCCACCTGCCAACAGCCTGACCTTAAATACATGGGGGCTAGTTGTCACATTTTTTTTTCTGCAGTGAATGTTTCTTAGTGTAGGGTTATTTTTGAAATTTCATTTCTGTGTAGGCACATACCATAAAGTCTAAAAAATGTAGATAAAATATAAATATATTATATAAAATATAAACATTTTCACCATTATTGTGATAGTGACAAATTGCCCCAATAAAAATATGACTTATGCCAAATTTTGTGTACAGCTGGTCTCAACTATACACTGTAATGTAACAGTTATACTATGCTACAGTATGTTGCATATAATTCCAGTCTCTATGCACTCCTCATTACCTCACTGAATAAACCGAACATCACTTTTTGAATTAAACCTGGAAATCTGTATATTAATGAACTTTCCAGAACTCTGTTACTCTACTCTTAGTACAAACAGTACAGTAGCAAAACCAGTGCAGTCTCATCCAGTGTATAGTAATCAGTTCCATTCCAAAATATCTATACTTTCTGCAGGTCCAGAAAGCAAATGGTGAATGAATCATGAGTGGATCCTTGAGTGGATCCAGGCATAACAATACATCATTTCACATTATTTCAATTAATTTATATATGGCAAGCCGTTTCAACATTTATTTCTTAAATCAAACTAGTATTAGTTTATATGTTAGTGGTGCAGATTGTTTAAAAATATATGTGTCTATGTAAATCAGACATTTGTGCTTCACTGTTATTGTATATCCATCATCATCATTATTATTGTCCTGTTACAAAATGACAAAAATGACAAAATCAAAACATATGGCATCATGTTTTCTCACTACACACTTCTCTGCTTATCCTGCAAATTACTGTAATTATCTTAACTGTGACTGGCTTGACCAAATCTGCCACTAACCATTGCATTCTGGTCCATTCAAGAAGAAAGTGCTACATTGCGCATGTGTGATGTGCAGTGCAACCAATCACAAAAAACATGTTTGTGTGAATTTTGAATTAAATAGTAATGTCAAGCATGATCATCGTTTTCATAATTGATCATTGTGTCACTTCTAAATACTTGAGTAGTTGTGCCTGTCCCTATATTTATTAGATAGTAGTACTTATTCTGATAGCGAACATCTGTTCAATTAGTTACACATTTACAGTTTGTTAAAGGGAAGACATGAGATGTTTACTAGTATCTCATATCTATTCATCTACAAATCCGCTAATATCAAATAAAAAGTACAAGCAAGTTAATACTATTCATTTTTTAATTACTACTAGACTAATGATTAGTAGCAAAGAAAACTTTATAAATATTATTATTGGTAACTGAATACATATTAGTCACCACTGCAATAAGTGTACCTAGTATATAATGAATTGAAAGTGAAATTTAAAAACATTCCAGCAACTATTAGATTACTAGTAAATCAAATAAATCGGCCACTATTAACATATAAAGAGGTAACAAAGTATTTTACAGTGTCCTTTTTACAAGTATTACATGTACTTATTATAGTAATAATAGTAAAGTATGCACAACAAGCAACTTATTTATTTATTTATTGAAGTTGCAAATAAAACAGATTACTGGAGTATGTTTTACAAAAATACTATTTAATTCTTTCTGTTTCAAAATGTAACATTTAATTCAATCCGTTACTTGCATTACAATTTACTAGCTATTTCTGACTGAAAATTACCAGTTATTTTTTGTGTACAGAAAATACATGTTGTTAATACATATTATTCAATACTTACTTGTGTAGTTCCTCTGTAACAGGGACACCTTAAAATGTTACCGTTAAGTGTAACTTACAGTGTTACTAAAGATAGGTAGATTTAAGAAATAAACGTTAAAACGGCTTGCCATAAGATGCCATAAGAAGCCCTTTATCTGATAACTACAGCATGCACCTGCGATATTCATCTATCTAAAGTCTGCAACACACTTCTGTAAGAATATGTGGACGTTTGGCATGTGAAACTGACCCACAAATACACCCCCAAGAATGTGGAAAACTTTTGCGCGTTCTCAAAGCCAGTGTGCATCTCACCTTTGGGGAAAGGGTTGGGTTGAACCACGTACAGAAACGCATGGACCATGTGGAAAAGAACCCCGATGGGACCCGGTTCATAATACGCGTGCGTTTCGTACACCACAGACGGCACGAAGCCAAAGTCCAACGTTTCCACGGGCGCTCTGAGCATCATGTTGCGCGGGGACGACTCCCGGTGCTCCTCTCGGGCTTCGCTGTTCGTGAGACCCGAGCACATCACCAGCACGAGTCCCACTTTCCAACACATGCCCATCAGTCCTTTACGCGGGGGGATTTTGATAAATAACGGGAGGGAACGAAAAGTGGAGGGCAGAAAAAGTGAGATAAAAGTATGTTTGTTTGGAATGCTCTCTAGTCCTCGACATCAAAAATACAAATTACGCAAAAAACCCCGAGACACATAAAAAAAGAAAACAAATCAATAATGTAAAAATATATTCCAGCTGATGGGTTTATTTCCCTTTTCCTTTTGATGGCTTCATGGTAAACATCCCTCCGTTCTAGATAGCTCAGGATGAGCTGAGTGTTTGCCTGACCTGCGCCTCCCGCTGCGCGCTCCTCTTCTGTCTCCTGGAGTCTAGTGCACGCGCACTGGAGATGGCTTTAGAGGAAAATCACAGATATGAGCCAATTGTAGGCTTATATATCTTCGGACACTGTTTGGTCTAAGGAGTTGATTTTTATTAAAACTTAGATTTTAGTTTAGATGAACAGATTTCAACTGATTTTGTATGAAGCTCACAGAACTCTTTTTCCATGATTTATCATGCATTTTTTTCTGGTTTATTTATTTGGAACAAATTCAAATTAATTGTTGTAAACATCATCATAACATGATGAAATGATTATGCATTGGTTGATCATAATTTAATAGGTTTAATTAACATCAAATCACGCGTAGAACTTCTATAAATCCTCTTTATTTTATTTTATTTATTTTATTTCTCTGTCTAGATATTGCACGGGTATGAAGGCATTGTTCTATTTGAGAAATATTTTATATGTACTTCACAAAAGATTTTAATTTCTTAGACCTACTGTGGTTATCAGACTCAACAGTCAAAGAATGATGATACAGTAACATATGATAACTTTAGTCACAACTTTAGACCAATGAAAAGTTTAACTATCAGTCGTTGTTTACAAAAATAAGCAGTAATATTCTCTTTGCACACAGTCAAAAAGTCAAATGAGCAGAAAAGCTGCAACTCCAGACTCTGCCAAGACACTAGCTGATGGTCTTCTTTACTGAAATGTCCCACAGCTACATTTGGAACAGCTGAAAAGCCTCTGTGCGGCTGTGTGTGCATGGACATGAATACCAACAGAGAGTGAGAGAAAGACAGACAGAGAAAGAGGCCACAGTTTGTATTATCTCAGACATCACAACCAAAATAGACATGCACACACACACACACACGCACACACACACACACACACACACACACACACACACACACACACACACACACACACACACACACATCTCAGATAAAAAAGAGAGAGACAGAAAAAAAGAGCTTTCAGCAAGTGTATGACTTTGAAGTTAAATGTTCAGTAAAACAAGAAAAAATAATGATTAAATTCCTCTGGTCTTTATCCATAAACACAGCTGTTTTATTGTTTTTAAACTGTAATAACTCTTATCTAAAAAATAAATACAAAAATCAGATTATTTTAATATTTAATACTATGTATCATACCCTGAGATGAGTCTCTCAAAATTCAACTACAGTCACATGTATTTTTGGTAATTACATAACTTTGAAATTACATAGTTTATTCACTAAGTGGTGGATTCTAAAAGTCAAAATACAGTTTAAACCAGGATATAAACAATTTCTTAGAATTTTTAAATATCTGAAGGAACACTGTAAAATTATTGAAAATATTGTATGTATATATATATATATATATATATATATATATATATATATATATACAGTGCCTTGCAGAAGTATTCAAACCTCTTCATTTTTTTTTTACGTTTTATGTTGCAGCCTTACGTTAAACCACTTTAAATTACTTTTTTTCCCACAACAATGTACACTCCACACACCATAATGACAAAGCAAATAACATATTTTTAACATCTTTGCAAATTTATTATACATAAAAAAACTTAAATGATTCCATTGCATAAGTATTCAAACCCTTATCTGGGACAGTTGAAATTTAGCTCAGGATCATTCATATTGCTTGTAGACGTTACTACACTTTGAGTGAAGTTAACCTGTGACAAATTCAATTGAATGGGTATGATTTGGAACAGCACACACATCTTAATAAAAGGTCTAACAGCTGAAAATGCATATCAGAGCAAAAACCAAGACTTGAGGTCAAAAGAACTGCCTGTAGAGCTCAGAAACAGGTTTGCGTCAAGCCTCACATCTGGGGAAGAGTTCATAAAAAATTCTGCTGCGCTGAAGGTTCACAGAATCATGCAGCCTTCATTATCCATAATGGAAGACGTTTGAAACAACTAGATCTCCTCCTAGAGCTGGCCTCCTGGCCAAACTGAGCAACTGATGGAGAGGGCCTTGTCTAGACTGGTGACTTAGGAAACTGATGGTCACTCTAGTTGATCTCCATGATCATATATGCAGATGGGAGAAACCTACAGAAGGACAACACCAATCTGGGCTTTATGTCAGTGTGGCCAGACTCAATCTTCTCCTCAGTGAAGACACACAAAAACCCACTTGGAATTTGCAAAAAAGCACCTAAAGGACCCTCAGACTCTGAGAAACAAGATTCTCTGGCATGATGAACCTCAATTCTAAGTATCATTTTTTGAAGGATACCAGCTCTGCTCATCACCTGCAAACTACTATCCCAAAAGTAAAGTGTGGTGGTAGCAGCCTCATGCTGTGGGGCTGTTTTTCAGCAGCAGGGACTGAGGGACACATCAGAGTAGAAGACAAGCTCAATGCACCAAAATATAGAGATAGCCTTAATGAAAACCCAGTCCAGAGCATTCAGAACCTCAGACTGGGCAGAAGGTTTACCTTCCAACAGGACAATGACCCTAAACACACAGCAAGAGTGGCTTATAAACAACTCTGTGAATGTTCTTGAGTGGCCCAGCCACAGCCTGGCCTTGAACCCAATCGAATATTTCTGGAGAAACCTGGAAATGTGCATCTGCCTCCATCCAACCTGACAGAGCTTGAGAGGTGAACAGGTGAGGTGAAGAATGGCAGATAATTGCCAAATGCTGATGAGCAAAGCTTGTCAGATCAAACAAAAAAGACTTGAGGCTATAAAGTACTGAATATTTTCTGCTTCAGCTAAGTACTGAATACTTATGCAATGTACTTATTTCAGATTTTTTATTTTTTATAAATTTACAAAGTTGTGACAGTTCTGTTTTTGCTTTGCTATTATGGTGTATGGAGTGTAGATTTATGTGAAAAAAAAAAGTAATTTAATGCAGTTTAACATAAGGCTGCAACATAACAAAACGTGAAAAAAATGAAGGGGTTTGAATACTTCTCCAAGGCACTGTATGTATATATATATATATATATGTTTTTGATCAAGTTTTTGTTTGTAGGTCACAAAGCAAAATGAATACGCCAATTTGTGACAGACTATGTTTTGTTCTTTCAAGCAGGAGTGCTACTGTTATGAAAGCAAATGGGGAGCAAACTAAATAGTAAATATAGAAACATAATGAAAAAAGTCAGCTTGACTTTTTTTAAGGACTGATTTTTGAACTCCACTGTACATCAACTCAGCAGTGGAGAGCCTTCTAGAGATTTTGTACAGCCTCAGTATTTGAGATTTCTAATCCAGTTTTAAATAGACTTGTCTCATAATGGTATTCATTCATTTTGTGATCTAATTTTGCACACATTCCAAGGCAAAATCTCAATTGGCTTAGTGTTTAGATCTCTATGGTTTATCATAAATCAGTTTAGCGTTACATAATCTTTAGGCAACTATATCTGGCCTGGGGTCAGAGAGGTTGGATTTAATTAGGTCCTTGATAACCACATCACCTCATGCATTGGCCACCTCTCAAAACAGACTGCGATTGACAGTTCTAGTGACTGTTAGGATCATGACTACTGCACAAATGTAACCTATATTTTATTGGACAGTTAAAAGAATATTCAATAGAATTGAAAATACTTATAAAAGACATACAGTGAAAACTGTAAGAGTAAATATTAGGTTCTCAGTGCTTCATTTCCATTCATTTCCAAGGTGTGAGAAAGCAGTCTGTTGGTATAAGTAGCTGTGCAGCCAGGCACTTTATTAAAAATACGTGCAAAAATGAAAACTACATGAGGTCTCTGTACCTTTATGCTTTATATCAGTGTTTGAGCAGTGTTTTCAGGACAGCTGTGAATGCTTCAGCTGTGAATGTGATGTTTAGAGGTGTCCTGCCATATAAAAGAAGAGTAGTTCTAGTCGTTCTTTCAAGAGTAAGATGTGTTAGTAATGTAGTGATTTAGTTTTGGTGTGTGTGCGACTGTGTACACACACACATACAATTTTCACCTGAGATTCGGAGCCAAATCGCACGGGGTAAAAATGAAAAGATTGCAACATCACGTGCAGTTTAACAATTTACTCATGGAGCCTTATTTAGATCCCAATATCTCTGGAACTGAACCATACAGGACCTTAAAAATGAAGATGTCAAAAGAAAAGTTTGTTAAGACCTAATATCTAAAAGGGCATTAAGATATCTTTTATACTTCTTGAGTTACAGACATGCAGTACTTTTTTCCCATTTTCAATGGGCACCATTGGCATATAATGCAACAAAGATTGCTAAAGTCAACTGATTTTGCCAACAGACCCACCAATCTGTGTGTAAAAATAACGATGCTACAATTTTTCTAAAGTCATTTATATCTTCCTGTAATTTGACTCCAAATCTCAGGTGAAAATTGCCATTTTGACCACCCGCTACAAAATAGTGGATTACTGCATAAATATAGAAAGAAAAAAAAAGACAAAATCAAAAATTTGAGCCAGGGAAGTTTCTGTTTGACACGGAATGACCCATATATATCACATGTACAGTTTATATATACATAACATTATATGAATGAAACAAATATGTTTATTTATATGTATATTAATATTTAATGTTATTGTATAAATATATATGACACATTTTAGATATATAATCAAAAGTATAAAACTATATGATATATTATAGTTAATATTGATATTATTTTTTATACTTTTTGTGGGGTCAGCATTGGAACATTATAAAAATTAACATTATCTGGTGTCTTATGAAACCAACCTAAGCTCATTGGAAATACGTGCCTATTCATACATTTCTGCAAAACTGAAAAAACGTACCTATACATACAAATCACTGCAGTTTCCAGTTGAAATGAACACTAGAGGCAGTAAAACTCTGACAACTTTTATTCTTTTTCACACAAAAGTATAATTTACAGGTATATTTTTGATTAATAAAGGTTAATTTTCACACAATTAGTTGCAGAATGTTATAACTTCAAAACAATTTTAACATCCTGCACGATTTGAAAACTGATACTTTTGAACATTGTCGTCACATATACAGCTTCATATGCATGCGTTTTCTAATCCAGCAGATTTACTCGGTAGTTCATGCAACACGGCGTTGCACTTAGGTGATGAAGAGCTCCGGTACGAATCCCTGTGAAACTACGGTTCGACTAAACAGCTCAAATCCGCATAAAGAAGTTAAAATAGCATGGCTGCATCAGCGAATACGTTTTTATATTACTTTTGCATTTGTTAACACTATCGGGTAGGTTTAGGTTTGGGTTTGGTGTAGGGGATATTTCCAACATGATAGAGCATTAATCTTTAGCACACTCACCGGATATTTGAATTCTGAATGGCCGCAGAACGTACCTCAATCAGCATAATGCAAACGCTGCAATACGTGCCTGTACCAGCGTAATAAAAACGTGCCACGGTCACGTATTAAACGTGTGTTTTAGCGCCACTCTCTGGACATTTCACTTTGAAACTGCCACGAAACGTGCAGTAAGGTACATAATTACGGGGTTGCAGAAATGTATGTAGAGGCACGTATTTCCAATGAGCCTGGGTTGCATGAAACACTTCATGAAAATGTAAATTAGGGTTCCACTCTAAACAAATAACAACAACAAAGGTACAAAACAACAAAAATTTTATTAACACAACGCCCTGATTCCTCTCCCCAATTCTGTCTCTGAAACATCTCATACAAGGGATTTGACATCGTCATTCCTCTTCAGCTTCTAAAGGAAAAACAAGTTTGCAAGAACCTTGGATGCTGAAGCTGATATGGGTACAAAAACACACCGAAAACAACAACATGATAGTGACTAATGAGAAAAAACAGCAGTGAAGTCCAGCAGCATGGAAAGAACTTGAATGGTTGGTCTTTTTTTTTTTGTATTTCCAGATAAACGGATATGAGTATGAATTAGAAAGTTTCTGTCAATCAAAATCATCATTTTGAGTACTGATCCATATCCAGTACAGTCAAGCTTCAGCCTTATTTCAAGAGTCCAAAGGTGACTGAACCTATAGGAATGCACAGGCAGTTACATTGAAAACCACAACAAAACCAAACATTTGTTTATAATGGTCTCTTTCTTTCAAAAATAAGCAGAAGTATTTCTAACATCAGTGTTTTAAATGCAAAAACAATAAGAAATGCTCTTTGATATCATTTTGGCAGTTTAAGAGGTTTTGAAAAGTGTGATTGAGAGTTTGCATCAGTTTGAGGGTAAACAATTCCTTGGCATAGTTGATATTTTCACTTAATAAATTTCTAAATGATAAATTAAATCAAACAACCTTTTGTTTTTGAAAAACTGAGCACCTTACACAATATGACAGCCTTCTGATGACTGTCGACATGCTGACTTGAGTGTAAATTGTCAGACTGAATGCCACCAGAATGATATTACAAAGCAAAGCAATTACAGCCACACATTTGTAATACAAGAAATACACATTCCAAAATCAGTCAAAAATGAAAATAAACAGAAATACAAAACATGATGTCATTACTGAGAAAAAGAAACTTAAATTCTAACCTCCCATACTAATAAGAGATATTAGTGGTTCACAAAAATATTTTTTTAAGACAGTGTGGTCTGTTATGCAAAGCAAATGTATAAAACATTATTGTCTATGATGAAAAAGCACTCAAATAAGTTCTTTAAGCACTATACATGATGCATTATTACTTATTCATTCACAAATGTCACTGTTAACTGATAAGTTGGTTATTATGAAACTAGGTCTCATTGTTATTAGCTTACATTACTGGATTCTGATGCTCATTGACCTGTCAAAACTGTTTATTTGGGGTCAACAGACTTTTTTTTTTTTTTTTTTAAATAAACCCAAGATGTTAGCAAAACGTTGTATTTTCAACTTTGCTTTGGTCAAGATTCTGACTTTTGGAATGTTGGTAATTGACTATTTAGCATCTGCTCCCAACATCAGCACCAATGTACGATTGTTCATCTGTTATGTTACTCTTGGTACAATAAGAGCTTGCGGGGAAAAAAAACTGACTTTTCATCCTTAAATGGAAAATACTTCATTCCTTCATTTTAGCTGGCAAATCACATTATGCTACCGGACTTTATTCAGTTTTCTGGTTCCATGTGACTATCTTGCATTAATCTATGATTCTTTCACTCAGATGCTGACTTATAAAGTACTTCAATCAATCCACATATCACAAGCATGTGTTTCATCACAGTATCACATACTCACAATGGCCTTTTAAAAGGTCATTACCTCAAACGATGCAAAACACACTATTTTTGTCACTGGAAACCCGGTATTTAAACTGAAATGAGCAACTCTCTTAAAAATATAAATAAATAAAATAGTGATACGGTATTTTAGCCTGCAGTCTGCTTTCACTCAAAAATACAAAAAAAATCTATGGTACACATCTGTAATTACATTTCAGTACTGACTGACAATGAACATGGTAATATTTCAAACTAAAAGTCCTTTGAGGGAACTTGAGAATTGTAGATAGGGACACTTAAATAGAGAAATTATGAATGAAGCAAAAAAACAACAACTGTAAGAATTTTTGACATTTGTTTTGGAGAACTGCATATTACATTTTTTGATTATTTGAATCCTACTATTTTTTCCACACATGTATGGAATTTTCAAAGTTTGTAAATTAAGATTATAATCCATTCCTTTCTCTCATTTTCTTAATTCGATGCCCTCTTTGAAAGGTAAGTACAGTGACCATCAGACCAAGATCTTCCCTGCTGTCCAGAGGTAACCTCCGCTGGTAATCTTGAACCTCTTGAAAGCCTGGAAACTTCACTGGGTGGATTCCAATTGGTTAAAATGGTGTGTGTTGGTGTGATTGTCTGTGTATAAGTGTGTTTAAGTCTTAAATAAATTAGGTGCATCACTTATTAATAAATATCCTGCAGTTTCTCGATGTCCCATTCCAACGAGCTCAGGTTCAAATGTCAAACAAATCAAGCTGGCAGAGAGGGAGGGCATTTCAGTGCAAACCTGGCGTCACTCTTAAACTTAATGTCAGTCGATACGGTTACCGCAGATAGTAAAGCGGTCAATCTCCAGCAAGTCTTTTTTGGGGGCCCTGTGTTTAAGTTCAGTATCATCCTGAATAAGGCTTTTCTCTTCTGATTCATCTGGTGTAGTGAGGAACTGATCTGATTCGCTGGTGGGGAGCTGAGGGGCGGGGCATTCATCCCTTTGGGTGGGTTGAGTGGTGACTGATGCAGACATGCCCTCCTCCGCTGGCTCACCTTCAGAGGGGTATGGACACAGTGGGTTAGTGAGAACAAAACCCTGACTCTGCAAACTATTTTCTGTCTATTATCAGGTTTTCTCTCTATTATGTGGGTCAGAAGGTGTGCATGTGTGTTACCTGGTGGTTCTCGTGTGTGTTTGGTACGGTGGGCTCTGCTGGACACTCTGCTGGACACTCTGCTGGGAGCTGCAGAGGGGGGGTTTTGAAACAGCTTCTCCTCCATATTTGCCTCTTTCACATACATACAGGATTTCCCCAACAACACAATACTGTTCAGCACCTTCAGGGTGATCATACTGAATAAACATGCACAAACACAGGCTCAGTACAACATTCAGATCATATACACCACTGTTCAAAAATTTTGGATTAGTTAATTTTTTTGAAAAAGGATTCTGTTCACCAAAGCCAAGAGAGTAAAAACAGTAATATTGCAAAATATTATTACACTTTAAAAAAATCTATTGTGATATATTTTAAAACGGAATTATTCCTGTGATGGCAAAGCTGAATTTTCAGCAGCCATTACTCTAGTACTCAAAAAAACATTTCACATTAATATCCCAGTTGGAAATGGTTGTGCTGCTTAATGAAGCATGGAAATACAGTTTTTTTTTTTTGGATGAACAAAGTTTGAAACATTATAAATGTTTTTACTGTCATTTTTAATTAGTTTAATCTAGCCCTGCTGAGTAAAAATATACTGTAGTGAGTGGGGCGGGGCCGAGAGCCGTGGGAGCGGAGCGAGGCCGGTAGAGTTAATGATAATGAGCGACACCTGCGCCACTCACCGGTCTCGAGTCCCACAGAGGAGCTCCGGAAGGATATAAGGAGGAGTGACGACAGTGGAAGACAAGAGAGGACCAGGCCTGGATTTTATTTTGTGTTTTGTGTGTGGCAGTCGTCCGTGAGGGGCTGGCGCTTTAATTTTGTGTTTATTTTATTTATTAAACTTGTTTGAATGTTTGCCGGTTCCCGCCTCCTCTTTCCCGTTCTACGAACTGTGTTACATATACATTTCTCTAAAGAAAAACATACTGATGCCAAACTTTTGAAAATAAAAAAAAAAATAAAAAAAAAAGTTGGTCACAATTTATTTTAAGGTCCAATTCTCGCCATTAACAAACCATTAAATATGACTTTTGCCTCAATAAACTCCTAATTTGCTGCTTAGTAATAGTAAGGTAGTTGTTAAGTTTAGGTATTGGGTAGGATTAGGAATGTAGAATATGGTCATTCAGAATAAATGGTTTAAAAATACTAATAAACAGCCAATATGTTAATAATAGGCATGCTAATAAGCAACTAGTTAATAGTGAGAATTGGTCCCTATACTAAAGTGTTACCAAAAAGTTTCTTTAAAAAATGTCAACTCATACCCCAGGTAGAAGAGCACAACACAAACAATGGAGAGAGAGCCCTGGATCTTCACTGAGCTGGTCACCACCCGGATCAACTGTCAATCACATACTACATGAATATAACTGTAATACCATGTTACTGCACATCACAGTTACTTCAACGTAAATGCCTTTAGAAGTATTGAAAAATATAGCTAATGTATATAAATGTTGGCTGTCAGTCTAACAGAGTCACTTTAAGTGTTAAATATAACAATAATGCATGTTAACAAGAGCGGTGCAGCAAAATGACAAATTGCTAATTATTGCAAACAATGTAGGGATTTATGTTTCTGCCTTTACTTTGTACTATATAATAGATTTAGTATTGTGATTATTATGAAATAAGGAGGGAGGTTACCAGTAGAGCAAGAGGAAGAGGAATGAAGCCCATCCTCCTGGACACACTGTCACTGTAGTCTGTGTATGCCTGGAAAACACACACAAATATCAGCATCTTATTAATAAAGCTGGACGAAATGCTCTTCAAATTAAGTCAATGTAATCAGAACCATGAACAAGTGGAGACAAGCCATTTGTTGAAATTAAAATAATTAAAACAATCATTTTGATACATAATTTGACATACTGACATAAACGTTCAGTAGATTTCAGTCTTGCTTCAAAAGGATTTCTGATATGATAAAATGGACATGCACTTACATTCTTCTGTCTGCTGCTGACCAGATCAAACGCCAAGCTCGCTCTGTATTCACTATAGACCTGCCAAACACACAGTTACAAGTAATGATGACTGGCGGTTCAGTAATTCAAGAGTCAAATATTAAATTAGTAAACTAAAAAGATTCAGCGAAAGATTCATTAGAATGATTCAATCAAAAAACTCAAATGTTCAAGAGTCTTTTCGAATAATTCATTAAAGAGCCAGTTCATAAGTGTCATTCATGTAACGGGCTGCTCAGGTTGTGCTGTATGTTTGTGGTTCTGGCCCTTTTAGCTCATGCCACTCAATTCAGACTGCAAACTCAAATGGTGGTGCAGAAAACAGTTTAAATAATCTTTTCTCCACTATCTGAGCCCTGACTAACTGACAGACTGACAATTGAATTAATTTAAATCAAGGCTCATTCAATAAATCAATTTATAACTATGATTCAACACCTTGTGTGTATATATATATATATATATATATATATATATATATATATATATATACACACAGTGCCCTCCATAAATATTGGAACAGTAAAGACAAAGTTGCTCTGTTGGCTGTGGAGTCAAGACATTTGAAAATATGATTAAAAGATGAATATGAGACAAAACTACAGAATGTCACATTTATTATTACATTAAGCTTCAACACATACATGTTTTAGCAAATAAAAAGAACAGCACTTTAGAGTTCATCCCACTCATTGATGTGAGATAAGTATTGGGACAGTTGAATATAAGGCAGATATAAAAGATTAAAAGCTATTATTTAGTTGCAGATCCCTTGCCCACAATCACAGCAGTGAGTCTATGACCCATAGACATCACCAGACTCTTGATCTCATCCTTTGAAATACTTTTCCCAGCCTTTAATGCAGCCATATCCAATTGTTGCTTGTTTTGGGGAGTTTGTGCCTTTACTCTCCTCTTCAGCTGGTGAAATTCATGTTCAATTGGATTCAAATCTGGAGATTGACTTGGGCAATCTAAGACTTTCAATTTCTTTGCCCTTATAAATTCCTTGACTGAACTGGCCGGGTGTTTTGGGTCATTGTCCTGATGCAATATGAAGCACTTCCTAATGAATCTGGTGGCATTTTCATGAATATTGGCAGGCAAGATGGTTTTGTACCCTTCCAAATTCATTCTGCTACTGTCATCATACATTAAGTCATCAGTAAAGTTGAGAGGGCCTTTTCCAGATACAGCCATGCATGCCCATGCCATGACACCACCTCCACCATGCTTTACAGATTAGGCTGTATGGTTAGAATCATTTGCAGTTCCCTTTTTTTCTCCACATTTTTGCTTTCCCATCACTTAGATAAAGGTTCATCTATGTCTCATCGGTCCATAAACACAGTTCCAAAACTCTTCTGGCTCACCTTTGTGCTTTTTTGCAAACTCTAATCTTTCCTTTCTATTTTTGCTGCTGGTCAGAGGTTTGCATCTTGCTGTGTAGCATCTGTAAATCTGTCTCAAAGTCTCCTGAGGACAGTAGATTGTCAGAGCATCACCCCAGCTTCCTGGAAGTTGTTGGTGATTTTACAGACACGTCTTTTAGGATTCATTTTCACAGCTTTTATTATTTGTCTGTCATCAACTACTGTTGTTTTCTCAGCCGATCAGGTAGTTGTTGGTTGCTGGTGTCGCTGGTGGTTTCCAAGCTCTTGATTTCTCCATGCTCTTTGTTTTTGCTAGAGCTCTAACTGACTTCCTCTTTTCTTTTAGCATCCAAATTGCTTGCTTTTCTCTCAAAGTCAGCTCCCTCATCTTCATCCTGGTTTGTGTGTGTCATCATCGAATGCAAGATTCAGAATACAGAAGCAATGGATATAACTGATACGACACATTCCCTGCTTTTAACACCTGAAGAATTAATGCAACAGGACACAGCTGATCACTTATAAAGACCTGTGAGGCAACTGTTCCAATACTTATGCTCACATCAGATAGGGGGATGAAACTCTAAAAGTGCTGAACTTCTTAGCTGGTAAAACATCTATGTGTTGAATCACCCAATAATAAAATGTGACATTCTGTAGTTTTGTGTCATATTCATCTTTTAATCATATTTGTAAATGTCTTGACTCCACAGCCAACAGAGCAATTTTGTCTTTACTGCTCCAATACTTTTGGAGGGCACTGTATATATATATATATATATATATATATTAAAATGTTTCAAAAAATATTGCTTAACGCTTGCTATTTTTATAATGGTGCATATAAATGAAAATGATTAAATATTATTCTTTCTTGTGTTCATTTAATAGTGTGGAAAAAGGAGCCTTGAGTATTAAACATGTGAGTACTAAATGTGAATCTACACTACCATTTGAATTTTGTTTTGTTTGTTTTTGAAAGACATCATTAATGCTCACCAAAGCTGCATTTGTGACCAAAAGTACAGTAAAATATTATTATAGTTTAAAATAACTGCTATTTTACTATTTTAATATATTTTAAAATGTAAATTATTCCTGTGATTACAAAGCTGAATTTTTATTTTTATATGTTGATTTGGTGCTCAGGAACAATTTCTCATTATTCATTATTTTCAGTGTTGAAAACATCTCCAGTTTCTAGTGTGACCTCGGTTTCCTGAGATGAGGGAATGATATTGGATATTGGTTTACTCAACATTCATCGGTAGCTGACACTATTGGGATTGTGTAAAAGTCACTTAATAAAGGTCCCACTCAACATACAAAAAATGGAGGAAAGATATGGAATATTTCCAGTTACATGATACTATAGTTCTTTATGTGAAAGACAAACTGCACAAGCATCAGTAGCACCACATACCTATAAGTAAAGTGTAGTGACAGTAGTCGTACTGGTGTCATGAGATATATAATAGTGCTACTGCTATCTATGAGACCTGGTTGAACACCGTGGCAGCAGGGGCTCGGTATAACAAAGCAGACCAGCGCCATAATTTTATAACAAGGAAACCTAGTAGAGCTAGTTGAAACACTATGCACTAGAAAAGGGGTGCTACAGTGCCATAGCCGTGATAGGCGTACAACTTAATACAAACAGAACAGAAAGCAGAGAACAACAGTGCTATACAATGTATATATAAATAAGAGGTATAGATCCTGCAAAAGGAGTACCTGAGCTGAGTAATCATCTAAGAATAAAGCAAATGTGTGACAGAACATCTTTAGACATAAACTCCACCATAAAAAGCTAGCTCTCTCCTGTACTGACAGTTCTCCAGATGATAGCAAAGAAACATCCAGATTATAAAATCTGGCAAAAGTATTCAGCAAAGCCCATCCAGCTGCTAAGCAGATGTCCTCTACAGACAGTCCATTTGACCATGCCCAAGTGGAAGCCATAGCCTGTGTAGAGTGGGCTTGAAACCCTAAGGGCATTTAGATCATTGAGAGCTGCAAGATGGAGCTATCACAACAACAATCCAGTGAGATCAGCAGCTCGAAATGGTCTAGGGTGCTCAACGTAAACACGCAATGCGCATACAGGACATAGTAACTGCAAAAGAGTGTATCTCCTGCAGCTGGCTCTTTTAGAGTGAGAGCCAACAAAGTTATAACCTGGTCTCTGAACCGCATTGAGAGCACCTTTGGCACATAACCTATATTTAACCCTACAGTCACCTGGGCCAAACTGCATGCAGGACTCATGAAGTGCAAGTGCGAGTACAAGTAAGAGAAGCCTGTTAGAACTTTCATGACCACAGCTAGATCCCAAGTTGGTACGGTGGAAGCGTAGGGAGGATTCAGCTTCCTTGCATTTCTCAGGAATTTAATCAATAAATCATTCTTCCGTAAGTCTTTCTTACTGGATGATTTTCAATTTCACCATGAAAAGCAGTTGTAGCAGCTACATACACTTTAAGCATAGAAAAATGGCCACCATCTAAGTGCTCCTGTAGAAAGGACAGAATAACTGATAATGGACCATTCACAGGGTCTGCTTCACGCAGACTCTTGAGGACACTCTATTTATGGGCATAGAAGCACCTCATAGAAGGGGCTCTTGCCTCAGTAATAGTATTCATCATGCACTGCTGAAGTGCATCTGATGCTGGTGCACTCCACTGAATGGCCAAACATGCCAGTTCCACAACTCTGGGTTGGGTTTCCAGATTGAGGCCCCCGCTTGTGACAGAAGGTCTCTCAGTGGAATAGCCTAACAGAACAGATTCATCTTCTCCCTTATCTTGCACACTACTTTATGTAAGAATTTCACTGGTGGGAACGCATACTTGGAGTGGACCACGTAAAGGAGAAGAACAGCGGACAATGAGTGTTCTCTGCTGACACAAAGAGATCCACCTCAGATGCTTCGAATCTTCCATATCATATTCACTTCTTAGGGTGTAGTCTCCACTCCTCGAGGACTATCCCCCTGCCCTTGACAGCATCGCAAAGGGCTCTCCAGTCCATACTTGATGCATCCACTGTAATTTTTTTCATCTGAATATCTGTCCCATTATCACACCCTGTTCATATAGAGCTGTGCTTTTCTAGGGAGATATAGCATCCAGGCATTCACATGTCATAAAGACGTGCGATAGACCCCGTGTACAAAGCATGATATGGGATGCTTGTTTTTAGCCAGAGCTGCAGCGGCTGCATCAGAAGCCTAGCTGACATACTGTTGAGGCTGCAGCCATCAGCCCAAGCTGTGGAACAGCTTAAACACAAATACCTTTTTTACTCATCACCAGCAAAAGATTTCATGCAGCATCTTCCTCTTCCTCACAAGACATTCAAGAACATTTTTTCATCATTTGATGAACAAAAAGTTTAATAGAACAGCGTTTATTTCAAGTAGAATTCTTTTGTTAAATTGCAAATGTCACTATTGGTCATACACACTTGCTAAACTTAAAAAAAAAATTGCTGAACTTCTTAAAAAAATATATAAATAAATCTTACTGACCCCAAACACTGAAACAGTAGTGTACTTGATACCATTTTGAGTTTGGTAGAAATTCTGGTTCTGAATTTTAAAAAAAAATATTTAATAATAAATTTCATAAACATTAAGATACACATTGAATGTGGTAAATTATTTGCTAAAATTGCTAGAAATTATCAAAGAAATTGCTAGTGTCCACCTCTAGGAAAGATACTGTACGAGAGAGAGAAATGTGTGCATGTGTTTGCTGTGACACTAATCTTCCTGCCTAAACTAAGCAGATCTGTCTCTAATCCCTGCCAGTAACTACACTCCACTTTTTGTCATTACATATCTCTCTACCCCCCATCCACAGTGTATTTTTCCTGCTCTGCCCCTGTTTTTCTCATTTTTAACCTGTCTTTTGCCTCTTTCAGACCCATGTTTAAGGACCGTTTTGTTTGTAGTGTCACTTAGCTTTCATCTTATGAGTATCTCAACAGTAGCGGTGCACTGCACTGGACAGAATGTGAAACCATCCCACTGCTAAAGAGAGTTCCACTGCTGGCTCTGTGTGTGCTGATAGATCTGGGTCAGTGGATCTGTCAGGGTTATCCAAGACACTGAGAGCGGTGCTGATTTTCAGACACACTCCCAAAGGAAACCTGTCTCTCTTTGTAAAGACTTCCTCTTGACTGGGACAGTGTTTCTTTTTCTTCTTCTTTTTTTTATAAAAAGACCAGTCTAGATAAAGAACAGTCAAGAATGGGAAAGCCCTTTGGTTTAAATAGGTCATGTCATAGTTCTCATGTTGTTTTTCTTTAGTTTATTATAGATAAATGTATATTAGTGTCTTGTCATTTCAATAGCATCAGGTATAGCTTGCAAATCTTCCCTTTAAACTAAGTCCACAATCACTATTGCATTCAAGTTACAGGATTTAATTTTTAAATATTATTAATTATATGTTATTTATTTGTATTTAATATTACACAAAAATCTAAATAGAAATAGAAATCAGTTCTTTTAAATTGTAATAATATTTCACAATATTAGATTTTTTACAATATTTTTGATCATTATGCCAAACTTTTGACCAATAGTGTATATGTAACTACAAAATTTCCACATTTTGGTTGAGCTAATAATACTGGTACAGAGCATATTATGGTAGTTACTTAAATATTGTATTTACGATACTACCTTTTGAAGAATACTTTGCCATTGTCAGTATTTTGAGGCTGCTATACCATGCAACAATAGTTTGAACTCACATCTGCTGTAATGTCGTTAAACTTTGTGATGAAGGCATGTTTGACAACGTCCACTGCAATCTCTGAGGCAATCACCATACAAACATCAGGAAACAACACCCATAGATGATCTATAACCAATAATCAATGATTAATACACACAACAATGTCATGTATATGCACAAACTCAGAAATGAGTCAGTTGTTAACTTGATACCTGGATTCCAGGAGAACTGCTCCATGTTTCTGAGACAGACGATTAGTAAGAGTGTGTAGTTTGTAAATCTTTCTTTAATGTCTATAGTGAGAAAGACAGAACGGAACAGTGAGACAATTCATCAGTGACAATTTGAGATAGACACGTGTGTGTGTGTGTGTGTGTGTGTGTGTGTGTGTACATATATATATGGACCTACCACTGTTGGACATTTGGAAAAGGTTATTTTTCTCAAATTTCTTGAACACACTTCCTTTGATCTCAACAAACTATATAGAGAAAAAAAACACATCAATATAAACCCTACAAAAGGAGGCATAAAAAATGTGTGCGTTTCTGCATAATGTAATATACAGCAAATAAGATGCAGAGATTAAGGTCATTTGTAATGTATTAATTTAACCAAATAAGCAATGTTACTGGCATGCTAGTGTGCTTGTACTCACATTATTAGACATCATAATGGTGAGCAGTGACTTGTTATGTGAATTGAAAGCCACGTTGAGTGTGGTGGCCTGAACCATAATCAGAATGGCATGTAGAACTGCATTATTAATTAAGGAAAGTTATAACATATGAGTGACTGTAATATGTCAAATATGACACAAAACTTTAATTTAAATTAAATACAAAAATTAATAAATACAACTGAGCAGTTTCAGTGTAGTTAAATAGATTTCATGCAAACTTGAAACTGTAGTTTAATTTACTAAATATTTAGTTTTGTATTTATTAGTGTATTCATTTTTAGTATTAATTTTACTCACACTTTATATTAAATGCATGCAAAAATATTATAAATTAATTATAATAATAATTTTATTTATCCAAATTCTTAGTTTGAATATTTAATTATTCAAGTCTACATAAAATGATCTTTATTTACATCCAAATATGACTGTTTGGGATTTTAAACAAAGCTAGTGTGAAGGATACAGACGTAGAGAACAGCCATGAAGAAATGTGGGATGACTCCTATGTGAGCTCTTTTTCTCTCTTTAGGTTCAGTGGCAGTCCAGTACAAAGCATCCAGAATATCCTGACCAAAAGATGAAAACAAGCGATCTGCCACCTAGAGGAGAAATAGAGAGTGTTCATCCAGCTACTGCTAATATAATCAGGGCCACATTAACCACTGGGCTAGGTGGGGGCTGAAGCCCCAGGGCCCGAGCAACGAGGGGGCCCGTGATTGGCTGTGGAGTAGATTGACTGGTCATCGTTAGCGCTGATCGTCAAAGCCCCACCACACCCCCCCACTTATTAGCGCTATTATTTAGTGCTGCTTTTCCATAAATTCCATGCAGTACCATTAGAGATTGAAACGTCACGTTTGAATTTGTTTTTCCAATTAAATGCATTTATTTTATATTTTACTTTTGAACGACCTGTGCATCTATCAGGTGATCACTGCGTCTGCACTCACCTCTCTTCGCTTCGTTCTGGCATAATCTAGAAACGGTCATGCAAAGAACAATCTAAACTAAAAATATCAATTTTGGCAAATGCACGCATTAAGACGGTTTCAGCCTAAAATGCGCGGCGCGCACCTGCTCGTAAAGCACCTGCCTAGACTTGAGTTCTTTTTCGCGCCTTGAGGTTAAACGTTCAAATACACAGTTATGTGTCAAAATGCCCGTCTTTGCGAGTATCCTCATAAACAGTCATTTGTGTCTTACATGAACATTATAGTTAAAGATAAAGCATGCATGTGTAGTGTAGTAGGCTATATGAGTTCCTGGCATTGTATGATGAGATTTTAAAGGGATAGATCACCCAAAAATTAAAATACGGTCATCATTTACTCAGTCTCAAGTTGTTCTGAACCTGTATGAATTTCTTTGTTCACCTCAACATAAAAGAAAATATTTTGAAGAATGTTCATAACCAGAAGGTTTCTGGTCCCAACTATTCCTCGAAAGCAGCCTAAAATAGCTGCTGTTGCCATTTGTGTCAATAATGTAAATCAAACATCAGAAAGAAAATCATTCCCTGTCCTTGACTGTATCACTTTTGTAAAATAAGAATTAATGTATATTGAATTTATACACTGAAGACTATTCAGTCTATACAATATAATGTTTTTGATTCAGTGCTTCAAGTTTTTCCAAGTAGGTCGATTTGTTATGTATCTTTGTTCTCTTATCATTCATGACTGTTTACTTGTCTTCGGTAAGCTTGGTTTTTTTGTGATATTATTTTTTTTTTTATATTGAAATTAGTAACAAGAATTATGAAATTTCAGTGCATCGAAAATGTTGATAGGATAAAAATCCTATTTAAAGCTATATATATATCATTATTGTGATGGGGGCCCTGCAGTGAGTCATAGCCCCGGGGCCCAGTGAGGTCTTAATGCGGCCCTGAATATAATAGCAACAAATGTGAGTGTTGTGATACTCTACCTCCAGCATGTTGTAGATGATGTAGAGTTTTATGACAGACTGACCCCGGATCAGGTGGTACATCATGGAATAATCCACATAATGCATCATGAAATAACACAGAACCATGATGAAACCCTTCAGAACATCACACACCTGAGCAGGCTGCAAGATACGAGATCCACTGCACACACATATACACAAGAAAAAACGTCTTCAGGTTAAATGGGCTCCATAGACATTAAGCAACGGAAGAGTAACTGATTATAATCACAAAGCAGTTCTTCTATTAGTAAGATCTTCTTCCACACACAGCCACTGGGTTAGTGATCTTGAGTCACACACTCAGTGGTGCATGCATCATGCTAAACACATGACTTGTGCTGGGGGAAAATCAGCAGTGTAAATATACCCAAACACATCACAGCATTAAAATATTCAGTATTTTTTAACGGAAACTTAATTTATTCTAAACTGTTATATTATTTTTATATAAAAAATGTAAATATAACTAAATTATTTACAAAGGCCGAGTGTAATTATTTTCTCTAACAACAATTCCATTACAAGTTTTACTAAATGATCTGATGCATCCTTAAATATGAAACTTCGTCACAGTTCATCATTGATTATTTTGGTATGACACATAATTATTTACATAAATATGCTTAAAACATAAAATGTCATTAGAAAGACCAATAGCAGCAATCCATTGTTTTGGATTATTGACAAGAATAATATAACAAGCCTTACATTCAAAGGCTCAAGAAGTGGATTTAGCTAGCTATTTGCATAGAAATAGCTGGCAAAAAATTCAGATTTGATTATGTCGATGTGCATGGTATATTTTTGTATAAATAAAAGAAAAAATACAATGTTACAAAACATTTCTATTTTAAATAAATGCTGTACTTTTGAATGTTCTATTGTCATGGTTTCCACAAAAATAAATCAGCAGAACTGTTGATAACAATAAGAAATGTTTCTTGAGCAGCAAAACTTTAGAGCATTAGAATGACTTAATGGCTTTATATTTCAAAAATAAAATAGTTTTTCAATGTATTGAAATACAAAAATTATATTAGATTGTAATTTAGCATTCTGTTTTACTGTATTTTTGATCAAATAAATGCAGCCTTGGCAAGAATAAGAGGCCCGTTTTATGGAAAAATCCAAAATCTTATCAACCCCAAACTTTTGAATGACAATGTATTTTAATATACCACTATTAAATGTTTGTTACTAGACAAAATGCACTCAGTGTTAATATTTACAATGGGGTGCTAGAAGTATGTATAACTATTTACTATTTACCAAAACTAGAATCTGCATTCCTTTAAACATAATTGGCTTCTGCTAATTATATTTTGTACAAGAAATAACATAAAATAAATTAGGTATTCTAATACATGCACTGAATGCAATTTACTTAAGTGCCATTATCAGATGCATTTTATAACCCTATTTATGACATACTGCATTAATATTATATTGCATTAATTATTGTTTCTCCTCCTTTCACGTTATTTGCTTGTTAAACGTGACCACACTGCCATCCTGTGACCAATTATGCAAGTACACCCTGAACACTAAAAGAAGAACAGGAGAATTCTGGGAACGATCTCTGATGATTTTTAGTAGTCCATGGTGAAATCAAAGCACAACAGTGCAGAATTAGACAGCTATGGCAACTGAAGCCTTGTGTGTGTGTGTGTGTGTGTGTGTGTGTGTGTATGAATGTGTGTTTGAACACAGCCGCTGCAATCATACCAGCACAGGTGTGTGTGCTAAGCAGCTGCAGTCATTTTTTTCTGCATACCTGCTCTTTTTGCAGTAGGGGCATATACTAGCCCTGCAGGCAAAAGAATATAGAGTGAACAGCACCTACTCCTATATGTAGGGCTGCACGATTTATTGCATGCGATAGCCGTGCGCATTTAGTCAGTAAAGCCGGTTCTGTGATTAGCGCTAAATCTCCATCACCTGTTTTCAAATGGAGCGGCATTTAATACACAGAGCCGTAGTTCACTGACAAGCTACGCAATATCGCGTTCAATATTGCAGGCGATTCATCTGCGATTCTAAGCGCGAATTGCGTAGCTTGTCGGTGAACTACGGCTCTGTGTATTAAATGCCGCTCCATTTGAAAACAGGTGATGGAGATTTAGCGCTAATCACAGAACCGGCTTTACTGACTAAATGCGCACGGCTATCGCATGCAATAAATCGTGCAGCCCTACCTATATGCACAATCATTTTGGGCTTAAGTGTGTGTAGGTATTTGTGTGTAATAACACTGAAAGAAAAAGGTCAACAATAGCTCAGATGTTTCAACCTGTTAAGATTATCAGAATATTATACTACTTTTGGGAATATTCCTCCACGCATATCCTGAGTATAGCGTGTGTATTACCTGAGGCCGCAGCAGGGCAGTGTCAACAGTCTGATCAGGGCCAGCAGCACTCTGAGGGGCAGCAGAGTGAACACGTACAGAAACACATCCAGACACAGGAAAAACCCAAACATCATCAGCTACAGAGAGAAAAAGAGAGATCAGTGATGTCCTGGATGTGATATGTGGAATAAATTTCTTCAAAGGCTACAAAAATCAAGCGTACAGTGTTAGTTCTGGCAGGTCACGTGAGTCAAGCTTGCATCAGCCGACTCTCAACTGATCACATCTACCAATAGGAATACGACACCTATCACGGCATTCCTACATAAGCTCTATTCAGTATTATTCAGCAGTTTTTCGCTTGCTCAGGAGCAAATTACCCTCCTCCATCCCCAACTCCTCCTCTCGCCACAGTCAGGACTTGGCTTTCTGATATTCTTAACTGAATCAGACACCTTTTCTCTGGAATAATGTTGTTACACTTAAATATCATTAAGTATATTAATGATATCTGCTTAGGTCTGTTCTGTTTACCCTTAGGGGGGTTATTATTGCTGCTCTACCTGTTCATTCATGACAGGCTGCATGGATGGGCAGGGAGTTTTTGCTCAGAACAAAACCATACCGCCAAACCAAATCTGTATGCTAAGTGTCATTCATTTTGACGATAGTGGTCCTGACAGAATTACTAAAAAGCACCATTCAGTTTAATAAAAGTAGTAGATAAAACTTGCTATTGATATCTTAACAGTTGCTGGTAGCCATTAGCTTCTATAGTACTACCAATATTCTTCAAAATATCTTATTTTTTTGTTTAACAGAAGAAAGAAATTCATAGGTTTGGGACAATTGGGTTCATTATTGGATGAACTATCCATTTAAGAACCCTGACACAACAACATACATACATACAGAAGAAATGAGTGCATGTAAGTGTGTATGAATTGTGTAGCTTTGTGCATTTGTGTTTGGTACCTTCTCCAGTTCTTTTGGAATACGCAGGCAGGTGTAGACCCTCTCTCTCCGCTCAGTGTATTTGGCCTCATTGTGTTCCAGAAAATATCCTCTAGTCAACTCAGCACTAATAAACCTTACAAGAGAGAGATCTGCACACAAATAAACACACACATGAATGTGTAGTCTAACACAATGAAACCATTTTACTCATTATTTAGCACTATCCTGTAAACAAGACATGTAAAAGATGGAGCTCAAAACCTGTGTGTGTGAAAAACAGAGGTTGAATAAACGAGTGCACAAACATAAACCGCTGTCCATTTCTCTCATATGCACACAAAAAATAAACATGCACGATGATAAACTTTGATAAACTCTAACTTTGTTTAAAGTTAGAATTTGAATTTAAATTCCAGGTTTTCTACATGTATACAACACCTAAAAACTACTTTAAGCAATCTTCTCACAAAGGCCCAATAAGCAAATTTTCTTTGCATTATGCTCATAATATTAAAGCAGTAAAAGCTTTGATTTATTATTAATTGATTTACAACAGAGCGGATCAGTGACAGAGGCTAAATGTTCTATTTAAGCAGAACAGAAAGTGCTAGACTGTTTTTAGGGCATGTTTATGTTGACCTAAGGCCACATGTGTTGTGATAAGGGCAAGACAGATGAACAGCACACATTGTGAATGTGTTCTGTGGCCAACACACACATTACTTTCTATTTTTAACAGTAATAGAGAAGGATAAACTTGAGGATGAACACACTAAATGGGAAAACAAACACAGAGAGTGGACAGAAAGAGTGAGAGAGCTAAAGAGATAACAGTTTCTCCTGTGTGTGTGTAAGTGTCTTATAACTAGGTTGTATAACAAAATGACTAAATGTATCATCCAATGAACATGACTTCATGACAACTTCTAAAAGCTTGTGAAAAGATGCCCTTAGCAAAAGAAAAAGAAAAGAGGCCCTCGGTTTCATATATTATATCCATTAAAAATAAGGTTGTTTGGATTAATTTTGGCTTCCTGTATTCCATGTTCTAACTTAAGAACTTTTTTTTGACAGCCAAAACCCCTTTATGGCCAAAAAAAACAACAACAAAAAAAAACATTTTACTTCAAGTTCCCCTATAAGTTTATATATTTTAAGATAATATTTAAATAATTGAACAACATATGTGCATGTTCAAAATTCTTGGATGTTGATTTATGGTCACATGATATGGAGGTAAACAACTAAAATATCTGATTATTTTTTCTATTGAAATTATTTATTTCACATTTTCATGATATAATTGTCAGCTTTTCAGCTATTCATCCCCTGGCCTGCAATTCCCACATGAATCCCAGGGGTTTGTAAACCCCAGTTTAATTATACCTATAATTACACCTATGTTGACCCTATTTCTTTTAACCCACACTTAACTATACCATAAAACCTGTCCCTATTGTTTGCCACCTCAACAGCAGCAAAAGTGTTTTGCAATACAAAATGAACACAATATGTACATTGTACCTAAAATGTATTTTATTTTATTTTTTTAGACATAAGCACATACTAGTAAAAGAGACCTAATATAAAGTGTAATCCACAAATTTGATTTTCCTTTTCCTTTCAGTGATTCATGCACATTCATATATGAATATGATATCTCTAAATATGCATGTTAAACATTATCTATAATTATTGTATTACACAATGAGAGTTATTAATAATGAGAGTTACTGTTCCTAAGCAACTTAAGTAAACAGATCTATGACACACAGGGCCGTACCTAGCATTGAGGTCCCCGAGGTCCGGACCTCGGTATTTTTCCAATAACAGAAGTTGTAAAATTACCTTATATTAATTCTGATTTGGTGCTGCAAGGATTAAAAGCCAAGATAACAGATCTTCTCATCTGAGATGCCTCAGCGGTAGGGGTGTGCGATATATATCGTCTGCAATAATATCGTAATTGTTGTTTTAACGATGTGCGATTTTGACATTATTGAGTATTTTGCAAAACCCATCAAAACACCCCTACAGAGCGCACACTTACATTACGTGATGAAGTCCAGACTAGTGCGCATTTAGAGTGCGTTCTTTCACTGCATGATTCAATCTAATAAAATGCCTTTAGAATGATCACATATGCAAAACATGGAGGCAGAAAATGTATATATTTATACCACTTCATATAGTTAATCAATTTCACACGAAGAGTGTGTTTTTCTCCAATTCACGTGATGGTCGAAATGTTGCAATAAATAGCTACTTTTATGGAGCAGTTATTATATTGATTTTTTTTACAACAGTTCTATAAATGTAAGTTAATTAAGAGACTTACGTTTTAGACACCATATTGTCTGTTTTTCTCTCTCTATTTCGCCAACAAAAATCAAACAGCCACAGCGCTGTTTTGCGTCTCTGAGCGTCGCGACATGACAGTGTTTTGTTCCTGAATGAATCAACCGTTAAAATGATTCGGTTCAATCGCAATTACTCACTTATTAACGATTTTCTGCCACCTACTGGTGGTTTTAATTCCATGTTTTGACTTTTTTCCCCGATTTTTTTTTTTCATGTTTTAAATAAAACATTGAATACTGATATTTGAAATTATGTTTAACATATCAAAACATTATTTATGCATTTGTAATTGCAGGTTAAATGCATTCATGTCTTGCATTAAACAGTGTGTAAATATATCTAAATGCCACTTCAGATGCATTCAGATGCACCAATTTCATTTGCTTGGTAACAGCCCAAATGTCTTATTCTTCTTCACTGATTAAATGTAAGAATTTGACTCAAAAGATAATGGACACTTTAAAAAAAAAAAAAAGGCTTTATAAAGGTAAAAATGCCCATAAAATGTTAAAAAACAAACAAACAAACAAAAAAAAAAACAGTTTAAACTTATTGGAAAAGATTAATTTCTATCAGTGTGAATAAAATAAATAAATAATTATAATAATAATAATATTAATATTCATGTTTAATCATTTTAGACACGTGATTTTACTGAAGGCTACCATGATAATTATAACTGAGTTTATTAAATTCATAAACATAAACAAACTATATCTCCTCTATTTCCAGTTTGTAGCGTGGATCATTCATTGCAACATTTAATCTGATTCTCATGTTTAAGAATCTGTTATCTTGAAAAATAATTTATGCTACTGCCCACTGACTTGGTTTTAAACCTATATTATTATCCAATTTATTAGCCTTAAAACATCTTAAAATGCACACATGTAAGTCAGGAAAATCAAAATTTTCTCGGGGGAGCATGCCCCCGAACCCCCCTACCAATCTCCATTTTGGGACCTCGGTATTTATAAAAACCTGCGTACGGCCCTGATGACACACCAGCTTAATTCTCAACACTAGCAATTTTATTTCCATTTGATGAATAAATACCAATGACTTTGATGGAAGAATGATGACTTCGGGGAAAAAGTTGATGCAGCTCAGGTCTTTATTTACATCTTCACACCTGATCAGCTGTCTTGATCCCCATGCTTCTAAAGTTAGTCTCATTATACAAGCGGCTGAATGTGTCACATGAGACACACTGGTATTTACGGTACCTTAAATAAACCGAGAGATGCTGAACTATTTGATGTTAAAGATAACTAAGCTCTTGTTAAAGATAACTAAGCTCTAGTGACTGATGATGCTTCAGACAGTATTGATGCAATGAGCTCTATGTGTGTCTGTATTTAAAGGAGCCTAGTTAGTGAGCTTCCCACCCAGACGGTATTTTGGCACGTTCTAACGTTTATATCAAACACTGCTTGCCTACACCATCATAACGTGTTTGTTATGATGCCCATACATGCTGTCTAGACAGCTCACTAGGTTGAAAACAGTGTTTGCAGCGCACAGAGCCGCTGTCTGTCACTCTTACCTGACACATTGCTCTTTCTCTCTTTGCATTTCGCCTTCCTCTCGTAAAATCCCAGAGTTTCTGTAAGGTCTGACGCAGCGGCTTGTTTCTCCGTCTTTTTGACGCCGCTGAAGAGTCGTTTCTCCCTCTCCTTATCCTCATTTTCAGTCTCGTTTTCGTCCGCAAGACCAGCTACTGAGTCCGCCATCTTCCCCGCAGACACAACATTCAAGCGTCACAGCATACGTCACTAAACATGACTACAATTCCCATAATACATCTCGTAAATATCATACCCCGGTTTTGTTGATTTTATTCTTTTTATATCTGTTTTGACAGTTTTAGGCTATAGAAACTTATAGAAATATAGAAACATTAAAATATGGATTAGGATGTGTTCAGAAGAACAACAAAAAGAACAGAATGCTCTTGCACACTCGAGCACAGCTGATGGAAACAGCCAGAACAGAAAATCTGAACAGAAAAGAAAACATCTCAGTGTCAAAATAATAAAAGATAACATAATACAAATTCACAAATGTTAAAAGGGAAGTTCACCCAAAAATGAAAATGATATCATTATTTATTCACCCTCACGTCGCTCCAAACCAGTGACTTTCTTTTGAGAAATGTCCCAGTATTTGTTTGTCGTTTGTTTTTGGAAATCAATGATCAACCAACATTACCAACATTTCTCAAAATATATTTATATGTTTTACAGAAGAACGTCATACGTTTGGAACAACATAAGGATGAATAAATGACAGAATTTTCAGTTTTGGATTAATTATCCAGTGAATTTGTACCACGTTTCTTTGACCACTAGAGGGAGAAAAAGATTCAGAGATTGTTTTCGCATTAACATCATAACATATAGCTCTGCAATTTATTAATTTAGATGATAACAACGAAAAACAGTCTATCAATGGATATCAATAACCAAACACACAGAGTCTGATATCATAACCAAACACATTTTATTAATGCAAATTACTGAAAACCATACATAAAATACACAACTAACAGCACAAATCCGCATGTGTTTTACAATATGCATTAAACTTTAGAGCAATAAAGATATCTGCATTTATGCTCAAAACGCTATAGCGTTCACAATGGGACTTTTTTCATCCGGTTGTTCTAGCAAAACCAAACAGTACGGTACAGAATGAAGCCGAGACATCCACTGAGCTTTAAAAAAGGGCTGAAAAATTCTGATATGAAATGAACTGATAGATCTTTATATTCACAAGGCTTGCAGAATCCTTTATTTTTTCGGAATACTTAAACTAAATGGTTCAAGCTGTATATCTCAAGTATGGAATACCGTGTCACACCAACATAAGAGCAAGCATGCACACACACACACGCACGCACGCACCTTCTCTCCAGCAATTTCTCCTCTACAGTTGAAAATACCCCCATCCCTTGACAGCACCGTTGCCATAGCTACCCAATGTCAGATCACATTACTCCAACTGCTGCGTTGCCATGGTATCAGGCTTACTGTCTTGGTTGCTAGGGTGCTGGCCATTCCAGGAGCTGCTGTTTCCAAGTGTTGGTGAATTGGTGTAGTCATGGAGACCGTCATCATGGAGACCGTTGACGGGGTCGTATTGTTCGTTCTCTAGGCGTGTGATCAAACGCTCGTCCACGTCACCCAACTCCCCTCCCATTAGAGAGGGCTCCCCTACCACCATCACATCCTACAGCAAGAGAGAGTTGACGTAAACACAGACGCAGGGGGTCGAGTGAGAGAGAGAGAGAGAGAGAGAGAGAGAGAGAATGGCGGGGGAGTAGAAAGAGAGAAAAGAACGACAGAAGCAGAATCATTTATGGCTATTATTTTCCAAAATCTGAACTTGTAATGTAGCTAATGCAAGCAGATAGTAGAAAATGTGCAAAATTATATATATATATATGTGACCCTGGACCACAAAACCAGTCCTAAGCAGCACGGTATATTTGTATATTTGCCTAAAATATATTGTATGGGCCAAAATTATAGATTTATTTATAAAAGATGTGTATCCACCTTATTCTTCAACGCGTCGCAGAAGTAAGCTACCGGTTAACGAGAAGAATAACAACTTGCAGTAAGCTGTTAAAATGTTTGCAGTACAAACCAGTGTGTTCATAATTAAGATAATACATTAAAATAATATGGTAAGATACACAAATGTGTAATATCAAGCAGCAAAATGAGTTGTTTTGTACAGATAAAAATAGCTGGATGCGGATGAGACCTGAAGCCAGACCCATAAAATTTACAAATTGCCTGCTCCCGCTCTTACATTAAAAATAAGGTGGATATTTTTACATAAATAGAAAAATGTGGCGTACACACAAGCTTTGTTAAATACGCAGTCATACACACACACATGCACACAAACTTGTCTCCAGACACTAGCTCTTTAGACTTTAATTAGATTTTTTCAGATAAAGAACACCTAAATAACAACATATGTGCTAATTAAGCAAATTTGCATTGCTAAGTAGCTCGTTAAGACAGCACATGCTGCGTGATAACTGTCTGCATGTGTCACTCACCTACCTAAGCTCCGCCTCCAGCCACCCGCCACCCCTCGCTTCCCCGGCGACACGCTTAGGCTGGGGACCAGAGACGGACAATACTAATTATCATCAAATCAATTACGGCTAATTAGTCTCAATTATAAACAAATTAAGCAGAGTAGACAAATGACTACATATTTAAAAAATTAGTCTAACATTACAAATTACAATCACACTGGAAACTGATTGTTACTTATTATAAACAATAAAACAATATAATTCAGGTATTGATTTTAAATAGAAGTATTTGAATAAATAATACATTGCATAGAAATATTACAATATGGGGAAAAAAAATAAGCTGCTCTCTCTGTCTTTCCCTCTCTATACTGCTTTATGTTATTTCTTTACACACACTCACACACATGCACATATATGTACAGACATCCAGACATTCTCCATATATCAATTTTAGTATATCTCTCCTATATGATCTTTTCAGTGTGGACCACTGCTTCTCTGCAAGTGTGTAGGTGACTGCGTCTATGTTCGGAATGGAATACTATGCACTGAATACTGTTCAGTATACATTTCATTTTACAATTTACATTTTTACAGTCGACAATTGTCATGTAATTTCTTCATTTTTAATTCAGTGAATGCTGTCCAGTTATCAACTCCAATTAAATCTGTCAAAAGAGTTCAAGATTGCAATTAATATTACTTCATCCATAATACTGGAAATGGAGGGTCAAGGCGAACACATTCACAAATGTAGATTTGTTAAATTTGGTCCAATTTTTGTGGCATTTAGAATTGATTTGAATTTTGAGGAAAAAGTCAGAATTGCAAGAAACAAAGTCTGAACTGTGAGATAAAAATTTACAATTGCCTATTTTTTGTAAGCAGTTATTTTGTTGTTATTTGTGTTTATTTAATTCTTTTTTATTTATATTTTTTTCTTTGTAGTGTAAAGGCCTGTTCACACCAAGGACGATAACCATAAAGATAACGATAAAGATATAGTTCTAAAAATCTTTTTAAATATTAGAGAATAGCAGAGTCCACACTACAGCTATAACTAAGGCACAGAGAAACAATATCGTTGGAATCACTTTCAGAAGGATTTTTTTTCCAGCTGATGAACAATAAAAACATTGACACCCAATCAGAATCAATCCTGCTGTAACGAGCTCGAGAACAAAGCGGCAGACGAGCATGTGCTTAGAATAAACAGGCGATATCGCTGTAGGTGTGGACGCTAATATCGTTATCTTTATAGTTATCTTTAGTTATCGTTCTTGGTGTGAATGCGGCTTTAGTCAAACACATTGTATTGTGGGATATAGTATTCCACAACAGCAAGCACTGTTGCACATTTTAATATACGTAGTTGGGCTGGCTGTTTTTTGCATACAGAAAATTAGCATACTGCCCATAATATACATACTATATACTTTAGCAATACTAAGAGTAGTAGTATGGTATACATACTTTCCGAACATAGCTTTAGGGTAAACATATGTGTCTATGTGATGTACCTGTGAGGGTAGGCTGAAGTTATTGGCTGGGCTGCGCTTCTTGCTGTTTCCTGTGCTGCTATTGGACGCATTACCAGCGGAGTTCCTCCTCCTCCGTCTCTTTGTCGCTGGTTTGGCTGGCTCTGCTGTCAATCAAAACATAAAAGAGGCATAATGCAAACTGAATCAACATTGCATTCCATGAATTGCATTATACACAAATACACAGCATACTGTATCTTTTAAACACTAATCAATACTGCAAATGAAAAGAGTGGTAGGGGTCTAAACAACGGTTAAGATGATATTCTGATGATATTCTTCATCATGTATAGAGATGAACAGAACCAATTTGATTTGCATTTCCTGAGGGAAATGCCATTGCTTGCACGGCAACAAAAGAATACTGTTCGTTTTATATATAAGGCTTCAGTTTGGAGTAAATGAAATGGCTTTGCCGTTGTCATGACACTGAGTATGTTTCTCATTTTTTTAGTCAGCTGCACACAGGAACCTTCACATAGGCTGCATTAGGAATAGCATACTACTCAGTATGCTATTGTGAATTCAGAAATAGTGCAGTGCTTATATGCAGGAACTGCAAAATCAGTCACAATTCAGTATGCAAAGAGATGCAAAAAAATAAGACAAATCACAATACAGTATGCAAATATTACATCATTGCAGTTGGTTACATTTTGAATTCAGAACATTCTAGAAGTATCAATATGACATTTTTATTTGACTGATTCTGTTCAGGTTGAATTTAATGTTTTATTATTAGTAGTATTAAATATTTAGAGTTATGAGTGTAGAAGAAAACCTAACCAGAATGTTTGAGGAATTGTAAAAAATGAAAGCGCATAGAAGAGCATACATACATTTTTTGGAATTAGAGGGAAATATTTCTGTCTTGAAACTGGGCGGGGGTCCAACTGAAATGAAAGGAATTAATAACGGTCAAAAGACACCACTGTACCGTCTTTCAGAAACAACATTAAGAACATTTCAGTAAATAATATTGAGGACGCAAAACAGTAAAGAGAATAAGAAAAAGAGAGGAACAATGAAAGAGAGTTGCCTGAGAAGAACAATAAGACTATTATTCAATCAGAACGAAGGAATTATTGTCACAGAACAGCAGGAGGTAGTTATTTTTTAAAAAGAGCAGTAAAATAGTACATAAATAACAACACAAGGTCAAAGCCTCCATTAATTACTGCAGATCACAAAACCCTTAACAGCCTGTGCTCAGTACTTTGAAATGTTAATAAGGAATATGAAATATGTTTACAATGTACAAACTACTGTAAATTTAATGACATTGCATAGCTCTTAAGAGGAGAACAACAGAAAGAAATTAAACGCTGGGGGGAAAGTGTAGCTAAACAATGCTGGTGTTTCTATATTAATCTTTCACAACAGATTGTATTTAAGAGAGAAAGAAAGCTAAGAGGAGGCATGAAAAGAGATCTAATGAAGAATGTAGAAGTTAGAGTTATTATTAAAACTAAAACCATAAAAAAAAGTTCAGTTACTTGAAAATTCTGGTACATAATACATTTTTTAATAACTAAAAAAATAAATAAAAATGATAAACAATGAAACAATGAAAATTTTACAATGAAAATTGCAAATGTGAAAAATGAATTCAAAATATGTGACCCTGGACCACAAAACCAGTCTTAAGTCGCTGGGGTATATTTGTAGCAATAGCCAAAAATACATTGTATGGGTCAAAATGATCGATTTTTATTTTATGCCAAAAATCACTAGGATATTAAGTAAAGATCATGTTCCATAAAGATATTTTGTAAATTTCCTAACGTAAATATATTAAAACTTAATTTTTGATTAGTAATATGCATTGCTAAGTACTTCATTTAGACAACTTTAAAGGCAAATTTCTCAGTATTTAGATTTTTTGCACCCTCAGATTCCAGATACTCAAATAGTTGTATCTCAGACAAATATTGTCCTATCCTAACAAACCACACATCAATGGAAAGCTTATTTATTCAGCTTTCAGATGATGTATAAATCTCAATTTCGAAAAATTGACCCTTATGACTGGTTTTGTGGCCCAGGGTCACATATTATTAAAAAATATAATAGTGTCTCTGTGGCGTATGAGGCTTGTGTGTGTGGACCTGGTATTTCCTACATTATGAGGACCAAATATCCTCACAAGGAATACCAATAATTTTTGGTCTTGTGGGGGCATTTTTGTTCCCCATGAGGAAAACAGCTTATAAATCATACATAATTAAGTTTTTTGAAAATCTAAATCTAAATGCAGAACGATTTCTGTGATGAGTATATTTAGAGTAAGGGGATAGAGTAGACAGTTTGTATAGTATAAAAACCATTGTGCCTATGAGAAGTCCCCATAAAACATGGAAACCCAATGTGTGTGTGTGTGAGAGAGAGAGAGAGAGAGAGAGACCTGGTGGTGTTGTCATCCTCTGCCACTGGTGAAAGAGGCAGGTCTTCAGGCAGTCTCTGGGACTCAGTCCATATGTCTTATGCCTAGACATGAGCTCCTGCATCGGCTCTAGAATCACACACAACTGCACACAAACAAAAGGATCTTTTCACTCAGTTGTTTAACACGTTAAATGACCATCCGTATGAGAGTGGATTGTACGTGATTGTAACATACTCTGAGGTAGTTCAGCGTGAGGTTGGTAAGTCCCACTCGACTGATGTTTTTGGACAGTTGTTCCACAGCTCCAGGGTCTTGTGCCTGACAAAGACACACACACACACACACACACACACACACACATGGACACACAAGTCCATTTATTCTCTCTCTTATTTTGAGCTCCATCCAGATAGAGCTCTAATTCATTACAGGATATGTTTCCATAGCAACATCCTGACAGCTTAGCTAAAAGGTTTGGATGCTTTCACCTTGATTGATAAAAAAGGGCTGAAATGCATTTTGTTGTACCATAACCAACTACCTGTGAATGCATCTGAAAATACCTGAGTTTGCTAACATGCCAAACAAATCCATGGTGAACATAACCCACATAACTGAGGAAATCGTATTATTTAGAAAATTAGTTTTTGATTATTTTTGAATAAAATAATATAAACCTGAAATTAGAATTGTAACCCCCGGTTTCACAGACAAGGCTTAAGACTAGTCCCAGACTAAAATGTAATTCTGAGCTGTTTCAACTGAAATAAACTTGCACTGACTGGTTTTAAAACATATCAGTGCCTTTGTTTTATCTCAAGATGCACACCAGTAATGTTTGTTCTAAGGCATGTTAATAAAAATTATTTAAATGTTCTAATTGAACTATGGCCTAATCCTGGCTTAGTCTAAGCCCTGTCTGTGAAACCAAGCCTATATGTTACATATGTAAAATGTTAATCCACAGTGTAGACTAAAAAAGCTAAAAACTTCTCTCTAAAGCAGCAATACTGCACTCATATAAGCAGTGCATGGATCATGTGAGGAGAAACCGACGTGTGAGAATAATATTCGTCCCACTTTACGTTAGGTGGCCTTAACTACTATGTACTTATATTTAAATTAATCATTTGATACAATGCACTTACTGTGTACATACATGGTTTTACATTGTACTTGTATTTTAAAAAATACCTATATGTAATTACATCTGTAATTAATTTTTGTAATTACATTTATACACTGCTGACCAATCCCTTACACCTTAACCCACTCTTAAATCTACCCATATCACCAAACCTGTCCCTAACCTTACCCATATCCCACCTCAATAGCAGCAAAAGTGTTTTGCAACACAGTATGAACACAATAAGTACATTGTACTTATTTTCTGATGCAAGTACATAGTAGTTAAGGCCACCTAATATAAAGTGGGACCTAATATTCAACACACACAGTGTCAGAAATAGTAAGTACAGTGTTTTACTCATGTTAACAATTACTGAGAGTATATGAGTCATGTTAAAAATTACTAATGCAAAGGGAAGGGGACCTAATTTACACACAAAGTATTTGATATTTTTAGCAAAGAATTTGACAGACACTTTTATCCAAAGCAACTTACATTGCACTCAAGACATAAAATTAATCATTAACATACACCCTGGCAATCAATTTCATGAACTTGGTATTTGCTAGCAGCATCATGCTCTGCTTTTTTAAGTTACAGCTTCTCCACTAATTGATTTGCTATTTGAGTTACTACTTTGAATGCCGTGTACTGCATATATTCAAATTGTTGCTACATTTCTGCCAAATTACCTCAGATTTACATCACTAAGGACTCTAATTATCTTTGAAAATAAAAATAATTAATTTATATTTTTAATCCAATTTAGAGTAAAATTTGATTAAAAATGTAGGAAAATAAAGGTCACACTTTATTTTAAGGTCAATTCTCACTATTAACAAACCACTGACTATGACTTTTGCCTCAATAAACTCCTAATTCACTGCTTATTAATAGTTAGTAAGGTAGTTGTTAAGTTTAGGTATTGGACAGGATTAGGTATGTACAATAAGGTCATTCAGAATATGTGCTTTATAAGTACTAATAAACAGCCAATATGTTAATAATAGGCATGTTAATAAGTAACTAGTTAATAGTGAGAATTGGGCCCTATAATAAAGTGTTACCAAAATAAAGATATATCCTTATGCTTGGAGGTATAATCAAATAAAAAGTCATGAGCATGGACTGTGTTTGGAATAAAAAAAAAACAATAGTACTGCATATCTTATAATATACAATGAAAAGTGACCTCATTTTTTAAAAGTAGTGCCCTATCAAAAGTTTGGGTTCAGGGAGATTGTCTATTTTTTATTTTTATTTTTTATTTATTTAATTATTTTTTAAGGAATTTAATATTTTTATTCAGCAAGAAAACATTAAACTGGCCAAAAGTGACAGTAAAAACCTTTATATTGTTACAAAAAAAAAATCCATTTCAAAGAAATGCTGCTCTTGAGCAGTCTATCCAAACAATTGTTGAAGTTTCCACAAAATGTTAATAAGCACAACTGTTTTCAGCACTGATGATAATGTTTCTTGAGCACCATATCAGCACATTAGAGTGATTTCTGAAGAATCATTGTGACACTAAACACTACTAAGGACTACTGAAAATTCAGTATTGCCATCAGAAGAATAAATGACATTTAAAACATTTTAAAATAGAAAAAAAATAATATTTCACATTATAACTGTTTTCATTGTGTTTTAATCAAATAAATATGGTCTTGGTGAGCATAAGATACTTACCGGATCTTACCGACCCCAAACCTTTGAATGGTAGTATATGTGACAGTATGGACTATGCAAAGATAAATATCTTCAACAATGAACTGCTACATTTTAATGCAAATTTAATTCTTATAAAGACTCTTGGAATTGTTGAATTTTTAGTCCAATTTGGTGAGAAAATGTCTTTTTGCACTGCTGGCAGTACATTTAAATTTTAAATGGAATTTTTTAAATCTCATTTTAATAATTAAGATAGAGCTGTTAAAATTGCTGCTGATATTACTTCTGCTTTATTTGCTGCAATGGAAATCAGCGGTCAAGTCTAGCACATTGCATTATGGGATATAGTATTCAAAACAGCGTGCTCTGTGTACGCTTCAAATTCTGGCCAATGTAGAAGGTCATCCAGGTTGCATATCATTTTGTGTGAGAAATATTAAGGAGGATTTTTTGATTCACATGAAAAATAACTCACATTTACAGCCAAGACACTACGAGGAATGAGTTCACTGTAGTGTGTGATAGTGAAGTGCCATGTTTTGATTCTCATGAGGTCATCAAAGGTGAACACAAGAATTAGACGACCTTCTGTACACACCTGTGAAAAAAGGAAACACAGTTAACGTAACACATTTTTAAAACTTTGAGAATAAAAAAAGGCAGACATCACTCAAAGAACATAGACAATTAATTATCTTGTATCTTCTGAAATCATACCACCGACTTGACCAGTGCACAACATGTGAGAGAATTACTTCGAACTACTTTTTTTTTTCATTCATTTAAAACAAATCAAATTATATGGTTCTCTAAATTAAAGCAGTATTTTCAGCACAAGCAGGATTCTGTGTGGAACTCTGAACCCCAACATTCTGTTGCCGGGGGAACGGAGGGTAGCTGCGAGGTTGGCATAGCAACGGGAGGGATGTAATCCCAGCAGACACGCTCTGATCAATGCCTGCGGTACACACACACACACACACACACACACTTGGGAACTGTATCTGTATAACTTAGCTACAACATACAGTCTTCCAAATCAATATTTAATTCACAAATGTTCATTTACTAAAAAGCAAAGTTGGACAAAACTCTCTCTCTCTCTCTCTAATTGACAATTGAACGATTCTGCATCGTAATGGCGCACCATATGAATATTGCATAGGACATTCATAAAATCACACGTTATGTTGGTTTTGGAAACAAAGTATTCATGTCATATGATACAAATGATATAAACAAGAGCATTCTCTAAACAGTATTGTAATATACTTGCTCAAAGACAATATACAAGCAGACTTTTCATCAAGATCATCCCACCGTTTTAGCGCATAAAGCTATAGGATAGAAAAAAAGAGAAGAATTTTTTTGTGGATGAGCGAGGGAGGGAGGGTGAGATTGAGAGAGAGTAAGCAAGAAGCCGAGAAAGAGCAGGAGGGAGAGGGAGAGAGTGGGGGTTATATTTTCCTTTTTTGTTTTGTGCAGTTCCAGCCCAGAATTCACAATGAGGAATACATTAGTGATCGAAATGAGGAAGCAAAGACTCACTGAGCTTGTGCGTGCAGTACCTTAGTGAACGTAGGTTTGCCGTGTTGTGTTGTCATAGTACAGTGATGAGAGTCGACAGTAATAGTTGAGTTGTTGAACGACTCCTTTGTTTGTTTCAGCTCAAAAAACAACTCATAGACTCCTCCTTCGAACAGAGAACTGAAGTAACGAGGGATCAGGGTGCGCCCGATGGCTGGGGAAGAAGGAAGGAGAGTGAGAGAAAGATATGTGGAGAGGGAAATTTCATTTTGAGGACATCAGTTGTGGTCGCTGATTACCGAACGCGAGGAAAAGAACGGTATAGGCTCCATGCAGAGCTGTTTATTTTTTAATGGCCATATGATGAAAGAGACTCAAAGTTGGGCGACACACTGGCCGAACACCTTAACTGGCAACCGTAAATGTGTGTGTGTTTGTGTGAGTCTCTGTGTGTGGTCCCCTAAGAGTTAGAAACAAACAGGCTACTGAATGCCGCAGGCATTAAGTCCAGCAGGCTGTGCGTGCGCACAGAACAGTTAGTGCTCTGGAGCTGTCAATCACTGCAGTAGAGGTGTGTGAAGTCTGCAGGCCCATATTTATTTGAACACCCCAGACCTGTCAATCAAATCTCACCACATACACAGTGAATAAGGAATGAATGAGAATGAGTGAAATCCAGCACAACTGTGTCCCTGTCTAACTCTAAACAGGCTGAAATGAATCTAAATTCAAACTCTACCTCAGAAAGAGAAAAAGAGACGAGATAGAAATTCGAAGTATGTAGATTTTCTGATATTAAACATGCTTTACACATCTCTTAAAGTACATATATGCTCACAGATCTTATTCTCATTTCATTTATTGTTAATAAGTAATCATTACTATAGTCGTGTTTACCGTGATTTGATCATATTTTGATGTTTACAAATTCAAGGATGTAACTGGTCAAATGTCCTTAAAAATCTAGTTTAAAACATATGCGCCAAGTTCTTACTTACTGTATTTACGGTGCTTTTATATTTTGATAAAATGTAATGAATTTAAAAACGTAAAGTAAAACATATTTTCTTTACATACTGAATGTGAATGTACACATCTGAATCATTATTTTTAAAATAGCTTAAAGGTAAGACGTATTTTTATGAATAAGAGTATTTTATGACATTTTATAGCCTGAACCAACCTTGCATGTCAAAAAAAGATTACAATTGCTAATATTTAAAAAGACTTACAGACCTTGACACACAGTCATGAGAAAATGCAGGGTTCCTCGATATAATTTTCTGTTTTCTATTTATTTATTTTTCCTTTTTATATTATTTTAAATATTAATAGCAGGGCCGCGGTTTTTTAAAAATATTTTCCCCAAATAATAAGAGTTATAGAACATAATCCTTTTTTTTATTATTATAATAATAATATAACTTGGACAGCTGAAACTATTTAAGTAAGAAATTAAAAAACATTAGTCACTGTATGTATGAACTGGATTTTTAATGTATTTTTTTAATAAAATAAAATAAGGTAACACTTTATTTTAACATGTCCTTGTTACACATTACATGTACTAAGTATTACAAAAACAATAAATAATGCATAATTACATGCAAGTCACCCTAAGCCAAACCCTAATCCTAAACCTAACCATATAGTAAGTACATGTAGTTAATTAATATGACTTAGTACTTAAAAGTATAATGGCACTGTAACAAGGACACCTTAAAATAAAGTGTAATCTAAAATAAATTTGTCACATCATAGAGCCAACCAAATGTTAAATATACTGTATAGTGGGACCAAAAGAAAAAGTTGAAGAATCTATACCATTACAACCCAGCCTTCGAACATCTATGAACACATGGTGGTTATGGCTCCGCACACACTTACTGTATGTCTTTGGTCCCTCCTCCAGGCAGAATGAGAGAGTCAGTGTGGCATCTTCTTCAAAGAACTCAGTGCAGAATGCATCCCACCACAGAATATCACACTCCTGTGGGATCACACATTAACACGCATTCAACACTGAGTGAAACAGAGGAGATGCACAGAAGTACTTGGCCTCTGAATGACCCAAAATGACCATAATTAGGCCTGGCACAGTGATTATCATTTCAAAGCTTTCTGTTTATTATAAACACACACCCATGTTGACTCGCCCCGTTAAGGGCAGCAATTTACACTACAAATCCAGCCAACTACCGCTGGCCTGCTATTGAGATTCACTTGATTGTATTGGACATTATTGTACCAGCTCATACGCCACAATAAACTGTATTTTGACAGCTCTTGCACTTCAGTCTTTGTGCGTTATAAACATATAAGAGAGTTATTGGATTGTGAGAAAGGGGTGTTTCTATAGGTCATCCTTCCAATAGTTCAGTCTCTCTTAGCGGTATCTGTCAAATTATTATGACTCCAGGTGTGCTGAGCAGCATTTCATACCTCTGCTGATACATTTTATTTTCCTCCACTTATTCGCATTGCTTTTTCTGAGTGTAGGCAATATTTTAAAAGTACTATTTATTGTGGATTATTTTGCACACACACTGACGGCATCAGGAAAAGAAAATATTAACACAGCTTGCACTGCAGTTTAAATCGGGACCTACTGAAGGAGAAGAAATATATATATATATATATATATATATACACACACACACACACTATTCATAATGCACTGTTTGTCCAGTCTCTGTCTTATGGAGAGTACCACAATAAATCATGCTACCACATAAATATTATAGAACAACATCACCTTGCTGTTCGTGTTCCTGAAAACCACCACATAATCAATAGTCTATTTAGTATTTTACCAAACCAAGGGCTAATGTGTTGTGTGCTCAGTCATATTCTATTTAGTGAAAGTCCTTGAATAAGTTCAGTTTATAAGTGAACAGTGGGGTCACACTGTGGTGATGTGACAGGAATAAATGAATAGGTTAAAGTAATTTTTGGTTGCACTTTATTTTAAGGTGCCCTTGTTACAGTGTAATTATACATTTAAGTACCGAGTAATATTAATTAACTACATGTACTTACTATATGGTTAGGGTTAGAATTAAGATTTGGCTTAGGGTTACATACAGGTAATTATGAATAATTTATTGGTATTATAATAGTAAGTACACCTAACATGTGTAACAAGGACAGCTTAAAATAAAGTGTTATCTAATTTTTCCATGGGGACTTCTGGCTACTTAAAAAAATCAGACTTATTCAAATTAAGTTTCATCTATGTTAAAACATTGTAACATGTCTGGTAATAAAAATCTGATCATGGCTTTGACAACCTTCAAGTGTGCTTTGGTATGTGTTGATTTGGATTTTTCATTTTGTGTGCAACAAAAAAGATGTTTGATTGTAATGAGTAATAATAATGACATTTTTAAGCAGTAATCAACTTTTAATGTATAAAAATACATTTACAAATAGTCCATAACTTGCACATTATATCATGATGTTAAAATATTAATTAAAATTCTGGCTTTCAATCTGCTATTCTGCTATCCTAGCATAGATGTGCCTTGCTGTTCACTTCTTAATTCCATCATAATGTTTATTTTGCATATGAAGTATATTTTGAAAAGGCTCATTTGTTCTCTAGAACGCTACAGCAGGATTTGGAACAGAATGTTGAGATATTATACACATACAAAATGAATTCATAATACGATGTTAAGTCCTTTTTTGGAAAAGTGCAAATTATAATTTCCAATTTTAACACTTTTTATCATAAAATAATTATTTAATTGACAGAAAAGTTCTCCTTATAGATTACACGATGACTCTACTGATCTATAATCTCTTATCTAAAATTCATGTTTGCTTCATACTTTATTTAAGAACGTATAACGGATCGCATATGAAATATTCAATGCAAAGTCCTGATCATCTGGCTCTGATTTCCTTATAGTAATAGCAAATGGCAAGAGGACTGAGAATAGCAGAATGGTTGGGAAGGCCAAGGACTGTTTCTTGACACACAGCACACAGATTTATTTTATTTTATTATAAACAGAAAATATAAATAAACAGAAATAATAAATAAATAAATAAATAAATGTTATAATGTAAACGGAACATACATTTTTTGATCACATAATTTTTTTACGTTTAGTTGCACAATATAAAATATGATAAAAAGCAAATAAATATAATCCATATACAGTGTAGAGAGAGGCAGAAAACAGATAAGAGCTTATTTGAAGCTCAACCTAACCAAAAATAGAGGTAACATACAAAAATGTATAAATGCAAATGACTGCATCAAATTAATAACAGCATATAAAAAGCGGAGATAACGTACACCAGAAACAAACACTATAAAAAACATGAAATACATAAACAACAACAAATAAGGAAACAAGATTATAAGGCAGCAATAAAATGGTCACATATTAATAAAGAACTTTTTTTGCCAGATGGGATAAACCATTCCATAATCTTATCAAGGACTGACCTCTACAAATGAAAAATTGAGTTGGATTCTAAAATCATGCTAGACAACATGGATTTAATATCAGGATTTTTTAACACGAACAGGATTTGTATGAATTGTGGATTACATTGTGCTTGCATTCAACAAAAGGACATATGAAATACCAAGAAATTCTATAATTCATTTAAATTTTCTATTCAGCTTTTCACTCAAAAACCTCATATAATGTGTAATAAAAAATGCTGAAGAACAAAGTGTCAAACACAAATGTTTGAAATGAAATATGTGTATGTGAGGGCCCCATCAGGAAAAAAGTGAAAGACAAACATAATTTAAGTAAACCAAAAGTCCAGTGAGGTGAAGATCATAATGAATGTCAAAGGATGTTGCTCATCATTTAGAGTAGACATCGCCCTCTATGACCCTGTACAAGCAATTCCACTAAGTAGCATGTATGAGTGTGTTTTTTCTTGTGCAATTACTGTATGCCTATCCCCAAACACACACATATGCATCTATACTGTATGGATAATCAAAGAGAAAGGAAGATGGAGACAGAGTGAGTCAGAAAGAGAGAGAGATCCACACGGATTTTATTGTTGAATCCTTTGATTAAATATTAATGCAACTTCAGATTCTCTAAAAATAATCCACAGACACTACAATATATAGGTGGGAATACACACGTGCACACACACACACACACACACACAAATGCAGGATTTAGTAAAGAAACTCATACTCATAACAGCTCCAAATGTTTCTCAACATTTTACTGTGGATACAGATACAAAAGACACTCCACATACTGAAAACGTTCACACGCATACAAAAATCACACATACGGATGCCAAACTATATTTACACATTTCATATATATATATATATATATATACAGTATATGCTATTGTATATTATCAATCATTTATTAGAATTCTTTTGAAAAAAATGTTTCATTTTCTCTATTTAAAAACACAAAATGTGCACTTTTCATTTACAAGGCTCTTGATAGGTTCGGCATAGTTATCAGCCAACTTCATCTCAAAATATTGTCTGATTTATATATAAATAAGAATTTATACGAAGAAAAAAAATCCAAAAAATGCATTTCTAATTAATGTAATTTTTTATGTGGATTCAACACAAAGTGATTCCCATTGTACTTGCAGTATAACAATGCTCCCATTATAAGCATAGACACACAAAAGAATTATCATCAAGAGTTATTGACAACCAATTAGCAGTCAAGATTCTAAAAAGCCAAAGTCTGTGTTTTAAAGGTGTATTTAAAAATGTAAAGAAAAGAAGAGTAAACAGTGGTGAAGAATTTGGAAGAATAGCTGCACACATTCATCTACTCAGGAGTAACACAAACAGAACTTCAGCTCTGCTTGCTGTATGCTCCTACCATTCACTATTCTTTAGATGTGATGTTGCCATAGCAACCTCAACTCAGTGACCTCCTTCTTTCAGCTCTGAAATTATGGGCTGCCCAGCCTGATAACAGGCAAAGAAAAAAACAGAGAAAGATTTTTTTTTCCTAGTTTCTCTTGCTGTTGCTGCAATACAGTGACATACTATAATTTCTGAAATTATGAAATAATCTTTTCATTATTAATCAACCACAAAATTCATGAATGAATCTGTGACAGAATTAATGAATTAATACAAAGGCAAGCAGTGCATTAGAATTTAGCTATAGTCCTATTCAATGTTTCGTGCAAAATATACAGCAGCAAAGAAATATTACAAATAAGCAAATAAATGAATTAACTCATATATGAAGAATGGCTTATGTAAAAAGCAGAATGGGAGGCTACATAATTTCTTTATTGAATTTTATATATGCGCACACACACACACACACACACAGAGAGAGAGAGAGAGAGAGAGAATCATACAAATCTTTCATCTTCATATCATGCCTGACAACAGACATGAATTCATTCATTGATATTCAAGCATTGTAATGCACAGTAAGAACAATTAAGACATATTCAATTCATAATTCTTTAAAACAAGTTGTTGTATTTTCACCGTCCAAAATTTGCAGATACCAATCATTTTAAAAATGTCACCAATATATTATCTGCAATTTAGACCTCAAGTGTGACATATTTGATATGTTGAGTGTCTTCAAAATTAATTTCACAACTAATTAATGGTGTCTTATCGAGAAACACAGATGCTGATGAAAATGAACCAAAAAGAAAAAGTATTAGCTGAAAAATGAAACCCTGAAACAACAAATTTCTCCCTACTATAAATATAATGATGATACAAAGTTATACAAGCCATCTGCTGCTTAATTAATTAATTGGTAACACTTTATTTTAGTGTCCTTGTTACATGTTACATGTACTTACTATTATAATAACAATTATGAATAATTACATGCAAGTAACCCTAAACCAAACCCTAACCATATAATAAGTACATGTAGTTAATTAATATTACTCAGTACTTAAATGTATGATTACACTGTAACAAGAACACCTTAAAATAATAATGTGTAACAAATTAATTAAATGAATGAATGAATAAATAGAGTATGAATATAACTGACACACCAAAATTATGTGATTTAAGGCAAGAGGAAATATATCCGCTGTTATATGCAGATGATCAAAACAGGGTGATCAATGGGTTCAGCTCAGGCTTGTGGTAAATGTTTTCTTGGCACTCAATCGACCCCTTAATACCAACTAGTGCATCATTTGAATACTGTTTCTGATCGTGTACAGCCATTTATGGCCAGAGTCTGCTTGCTTTCAGATGCACACATCCAGCAGATCCACAAGCAAACGTCATCTGACATTCACTCCAGTGCACAGTGTCTTCAGATCTTAATCTAGAAGGACTGAATGAGGTAGAATGGGAGGTTTTGTGCAGGCCTACAGAAGGTGCACAAAATCCAGCAACAAACAAAACCTGCTCATGAATGTTGCGAAAGGCTTCTTAGTTGTTGCATCATGTGGAATCTCATCATATTAATAAACCTTGAAAAAGTTCACTGGTGCAATCGTGTAACATTTTTGCATTGTATCGTAATGCACTATATCAGGGGTGCCCAACCCTGTTCCTGGCGATTGACTGTCCTGCAAAGTTTAGCTCCAACTCTAATCAAACACACCTGCCTTTAATTTTCACGTGATCCTGAAGACCTTAATTAGTTGCTTCAGGTGTGTTTGATTAGAGTTGGAGCCTTCAATGACTTCTCCATATGGAAACTACAGTCATTTTAGACACTTCCAAAACTGTTGCAACAGAGATGGAAATACAATTTTTAAATACATGAATTATGTTCCCATTGTTGTTGCCACAGATTTGGAAGTGCATTTTTCTGTTCTAAAGGGGGTGTCCCAATACTTTTGTCTATATAGTGTATGTACAAGTCACTGGTGTTTGGTGATGAGTTTTTGGCTCAAGGTCTGCATTTACAGTCACACCAGAGGTGTTAAACTGGGATTAGGACTTGGTTTTATGCAGACCAGTCAAGTTCTTCCACACTGACTGAATCAATCATTTTCTTTTTGAACCTTGCCTTATACACAGAGGCATTGTCATGTTAGAATAGAAAAGGGTCCTGTCCAAACTGTTGCTATAATATTAGAAGTACACAATTTCCTAGAATATCATTAAACTGTATGCTTAAACATTAAGGCCTGGTTTCACAGACAGGGCTTAGACTAAGCCAGGATTAGGCCATAGTTCAATTAGGACATTTAAGTAATTTTTATAAACGTGCCTTAGAAAAAAACATTACTGGTGTGCATCTTGAGACAAAACAAAGGCACTGATATATTTTAAGATCAGTCAGTGCAAGCTTCTTTCAGTTGAAACAGCTCAGATTTACATTTTAGTCTAGGACTAGGTTTAAGCCTTGTCTGTGAAACCGGGGGTAAGATTTATACTCATGGAAATTACTAAAGTAGTCAAACCTGTTCATTAGAAGGGGGCGACCCAATACTTTTGGCAATATAGTGTATATTACTCTATTGACTTCAATGACATCAAATAAAGTAGTTAGTAAATGACATGCTGAATTTTACACAGATGAAAACAAGACTATGAGGAATGGACTAGTGTTTACAGTGGCATGCACTATTCAAAGGTACAACTTTCACAACTGTTTTATGGAGTTTTTGTCTACTGAAAGTTTTTTAGAAAAACCTTTCATCAGCTGAACAATTACTATGTTATTAAACAACTGTGAAATCCATTGAACACACTGTAATCATATCCTTATCCTATCCCATAGCCTTGTTTTCATTTCTGCCAAATATTAAAGATCTTTGTCTTTTAAGTTTTACTTAAATACAAGTTTGCTCAAACAGGTTTGTAGTGTCAAATATACTTTCCCACATGGCTACAGAGTAAAGGAAGCCATTAAACTATGATAGTGTCATTTATAAAATATACTACTATTAATTCTGAATTTATGCTCATTCGTTATACAGATGTTAAAGGTGCCATAGAATGCATTGATACAGTATTTTAAATTGTTCTCTGATATCTACATAGAAGGTATGTAGCTTAGGTAAGGGCAAAAAATCTCCAGAAACGATTTTACATGACCATTTACAACCCTCAGATTTCTCCCTAGAATGAAACGGTCTGTTATTGGCTTATTTGGCAGGGTCATGAATAATAATGAGCTCTGCTCTGATTGGCTGTTTCACAGTGCGGCTCATCAGCAAGAAGGAAACACAGAGAGGAAAATATATATTTAAATACTTTCTCTCGCAGTTATATCGTCGGGTAATTATACTGTATATAAAATGCGGGCATCAGGGAGCCGTTATTAATACACAAGACATTGAAACTGCTTTTGAACGATCGGTCGATCGCGTTATAGTTTCACTTTCAAGATACGCGATCGCACGAACTATGTTTATATTATGGAGCGGCAGTACTTTACCACACATTTTACAAGATCAGATGCTTGTCATGGTGCTCAGGATCTGTGTAAATCATTCGCCATCATCCTCATCTCTCCTTACTCTGTTTATGTGGTAAGTGAAATCTTATGTACTGTAATAGGCTACTGCTAGCAAGGAGCTAACCATGTCCCTTTAGTGGCTCGCGTTATTTTAGTAGAACGCGTTATTTGCTTTCCGTGCCTTTCTGAATAAAGACACCATCCCATCCCTGCACTTCACTCCCCCTGCACAGCCTGGAACGTAACATGTATTTCCATGGTCTGCCATTTTCGCTGTTGTCCTCGCTTGTTTCTTCACAATACCTGCAGATGGTTCGGCTGGCGGCTGACCTAGAACATGGGCGGGTTTATGCAAATGTTGGGGGCGTAACTATTAGTGATCCCGACTGTTGCGTAACAGTCGGTGTTATGTTCTGATTCGCCTGTTTTTCAGTGGTCTTTTTTAATCACGAGATTTACATAAGAAGGAGGAAACTATGGTGTTTGAGGTTCACTGTATGTCATTTCCATGTACAGAACTCTTATTATTTAACTATGCCAAGGTAAAGACAATTTTTCATTCTATGGCACCTTTAACTTATACAACTTAAAATGCTAATTGTATTAATATATGCAGAAATTATCATTAACCAAGATTAATACATGCTATAACATATAAACTGTTAAATGTTATTGGACCTTTAAATGTTATCGTAATGTTTAAAAAATCAATAAATTAACTGTAATAAAAAGGTAAATGATATTTTGTACTGCAAAAGGTATGTTAACTGCATTTACCCTTGACTAGCACTCTTGTTCTGGTGTGTCTCTGATTTGTGACACCAAATATGAATATGCATATTCAAATCACATGAATAAAACTTGAGAGTTAAAGCAAAGGGGATTTTGACCGAATAGAGCACATTTGAGTCTTTTCTTGACATCATATGGCTTGGAGTAATGAGAAATTCACATTCAGTACTTTCCTTTTTTATCATACTTTTTATTTAGGAATGCATTTCTTACATTTATGGTACTTGGTGCTTTTTGTCATTTTTGAAACTTTGTTAAATCTCCTTTTGTGCTCTGTAAAATACAGTGATATGGGTTTGAAACAACATGGCAGTGTGTAAATGATAGAATTTTCCATTTTTGAACACCAGTTAGGACAGGTTTTGACTTTCCAGGCAGCAAACAGCACTTCTCAACACTCATCTGGATGTTTAGTACAGATTTACAGAGAAAGGTGTACCCTAAATTCAAATACCACAATAAATTCTTTCCTGAAATAGCATTCTCATGTGACACGATACATTATGCAAGGTAACAAGAAGGCGGCATCTCTGTACATCTCATTTGTGTCATGGTTTCTCCCTAGACAACATTTGTGACATGGTTTTGTTTCAATCCTAATTATTAGATAGGAGAGAATGTGTTACGTGCTAAAATTATAAAAAGTTTTTACCAATTATTATTTTCTATGGTTGCCATTTAAAAATTCTATTTTATAATTTCTGCAACATGAACTCATTATGAGTTTAATGGGTAACTGATGATTTTTCTTTTTTTAACATCAAGTGCATCTCTTTTCTAGTAGTTCAGGAACCCATTATCATTTTTCCATTTCATCTAAATTACTGAAAATTAAACACTCATTTCATGAATCATTTATTCTTGTACTTTGTTACAATAAAATCCAGTTTATAAAGAGAAAAAGGCAATACTTCAGTACCTCTAAATAAATACCTAATTCTCACAACAACAACAAAAAAAAAACTGCATTACTTACTAAAAGCACTTTTTCAATGCTGACTCACTATTCTGATCATAACAATTACTTTTTTGACTGTAAGGACCCAAAGGAGAACCTGTAATTAAATTAATCATCAGCGCCCCCCTATGGTGGGAAACAGACTGTGACTGTAACAAGGATATTTGACTGAGAGAGAGAAAACAATAGAAACAAAATTAAACTGAATAAAAGTTTCATTGCTATTTTTGCCATCACATTTACAAAACATTATTTTGGACATTTTCATGCAATCATCCTATTTTTAATAGCTATAGCTTACGGTATTTTGATGTTTACATTTAAAGGCAATAGGATAAAAAGAAGTGGATTATTGGCTTGGCTTAAAGGAATTTGATTACCGTACATCACATTAATCATAACACCGGTGTAGCTTCCGTTTTTCCGTCTGCAGTAACCAGTTGCATCAGAGTACCTGAAGGAGGTCTATTTTCTCCTGTTGTCCACTTATAGAACAGCCTAGAATGTAGAAATCATCATGGTTTTGTTCACACACCCACACATATATCAAACATCATACACAACCACCTAAAACACATACTACAGATGTTCCCAAACACGGATACTTACTCTGTTATGTACTCTAGTGGTGTCCAGGAACTGACATCACCATCTGGCATGAACTTTCTATTCATGGGTGTATCTAAAGTCACTCTACAAGTAGTAATTATTAGTTGTCATTAAAAACAAAAAGATTTGCATAAATGAAAATCAGCTATTATATCGTTATTCCTTACGGAAGTATTGCAACTGCAGCAGATCCCGGAGGAAGACCACTCTTTGGCCCGCTCAGACTCTGACACAACTGATGCACCGCTGCCTTTGCCATACCATAACCAACGCATCCTACAATGACAATGAGAGCGGACATATAGATTTCTGTATATATACACATACACTACCAGTCAAAAGTTTTTGAACAGTAAGATTTTTAATGTTTTTTTTAAAGAAGTCTCTTCTGCTCACCAAGCCTGCATTTATTTGATCCAAAGTACAGCAGAAACAAAACATTTTGAAATATTTTTACTATTTAAAATAACTGTTTTCTATTTTAATATATTTTAAATGTAATTTATTCCTGTAATTTCAAAGCTGAATTTTTAGCATCATTACTCCAGTCACATGATCCTTGAGAAATCATTCTAATATTCTGATTTGCTGCTCAAAAAAACATTTATTTTTATTATTATTATGTTGAAAACAGCTGAGTAAAATGTTTTCAGGTTTCTTTGATGAATAGAAAGTTCAGAAGAACAGCATTTATCTGAAATAGAAATTTTTTGTAACATTATAAATGTCTTTATAATGTCTTATTAATTTCTATAATTTATTTCCCCCAAAAAAACTATAAAAAATTATACTGACTCCAAGCTTCTGAATGGTATAGTGTATAATGTTACAAAAGATTTTTATTTCAGATAAAATGTACTCAACTGTTTTAAATATTGATAGTAATAATAATAAAAAAAAAATGTTTCTTGAACAGCAAATCAGCATATTAGAATGATTTCTAAAGGATCATGTGACACCGAAGTCTAGAGTAATGATGCTGAAAATTTAGCTTTGATCACAGGAGTAAGTTTCATTTTAAAAAATATTCAAACAGAACACAGTTATTTAAAAATATTTCAAAATTTTACTGCTTGTATTAAAGATGCTGTAAATGTCAAGCAGTCAATATAAGCATACATACCTGCTGTTGGACCTAGTGCTGCTTTAGCCCCTGCCAGTGTGAGCAGCCCCCCCTCTCTCAGGTGTTTGGTTGCTAGGTGACTGCAAATAGTGGAGGTCCACACACTCTGCTTCCACATCAGATCAGCATTCTTATACAGAGCTGAGGCACACAGAATACATTAATACAAAGTATAAACTAATATAATAACATAAGTGAAAATAGTCACTTTTAGGACAGAATTAGACTTTAGAGCACCCCCTTGTGACAATACAGTCACAAACGGCTTACATTTCAGAAAGCAATGACACAAAAAAAAAAAAAAAAAAAAAAAATCAACTTCCATAGCTAGAATGGGTATGCAACTGCATAGAGTAAAATTCATGCTTTTATGCTGAAAATGTGACAAAGTCGAGATTTAGCATGTAATAGATCAGTGGTTCTCAGTCAGGGGGCCTCGGCAAACTTCCAAAGGGCATAACTTAAAATTATTTAAATTATATAATTACTAATAATAGTAATAATAATAATATTATTATTATTATTCATTTTTAATAGATTTAAATATATGCTAACAATTAATGTTAAAAACAATCACTATTCAACTTTGATTTATTTGATTTGATTTATTTGATTTTACTGAATAACATACAGTTCTTGAAACTTCCGGAAGCACAAAGTGAATTGTGATTTATTATTTATTATTTTACACATATTGAGATACGACACTCTTAGTTTCTGTTATATAATATAATGTGTGTGAGTGTGTGTACTGTATATATAGTATGTTATATATTATATAGAGGGCCTTCAAATATTGTGTTTGACAACGGCAGGCCTTTGAGTCCAAAAGGTTGTGAACCACTACCATAGATAATGTGTGGCTTCTGTGGGTGTATTTATTAAGTATGTACTAACTTTTGGCCTTGGCGCTGCCCCCTGCCCAACCTCCAGCCACACACAAGATGGCATCAACCTTATCTTCACCTAACAGCTCACCGACATCAGCTGTCACCTAAATAAAAAAAGAAAGACAGAGATGTAACATGCTTGAAATTATGACAACACATGAAATTATGAATCAAGGCCAGAATAACAATTGAGACAATATTTGGCAATTTCATGAACATTAGCCAATAATCATTCCCAGTTAAAAAAAAAAAAGGTAGTGTACCCCCTACCTGGCTGGCTTGCTCAGTGAAGGACTCCGTCATCTTAACTGTAACATTGGCATTGGCTTCTTCGTTGGCATTAAGATCTATAGAGGCAACCCACTGTAAATGAAAAAACACAAATGAAATTAAATTATCCACCTTACTGACATATGACAGGCAGGGGCGTGTCCACAAGGGTGGCACAGGGTGGCAATTGCCACCCTAAAAATGAGCTTTGCCACCCCGGTTGCCACCCCAAAACAGAGTAATGGGATCGAGTGCAGTGAGAGCGGAGCGAGAATCATGGAGCTACGTGATTTTGACTGAAGCGAGGATTTTTTTGAAAGTCGGGAGTTGTAGTTTGTAACGCTCTGCCAAAATAAGGCAGGCAACACAAATAAAATTATTCGGTAACCTCTTTAACTATGTTGTGAAGGAATGCAGGTACAATAAATAAACCAACAAAACAAGTGATAAATGCCAACCCTGGGTGTATTATACAAAAAGACACAAGAAAACAAATATATACATATATACAAATATGTATGGGTGTAAATGTCCATAAGTCCAATGGAGTGTGTGTGTGCGTGAATGTTTTTCGGTCTCACCGGTCAAACTCTTAGTCCGTGAGCACGTTAAGGAACAGCGCTGTTCTGTGACGATCTCCAAGGCAAAATAATCTCAGTAAATGGTTATTTCCACAAGGAAGAATCTCAGTCACAGACAAAAAACAGCAGGATGCATAATCCGGCGATCGATCGCTATATTCCACTTTGAGCACGAAGAACGTTGCTTCCGAACGTCACTACCCCAGCTTCTTTTATCGGAAGTGCAAATCAGCTGGATAGGATGACGTCACGGGATTCCCCCTGCGAGTCGCGAGTGACCTCTCGCGAGAAGAAAAACAGAGTCCACAACACTCAACGGGGCAATACAAACAAAGGGACAACGAAAGCAGCTGTGATGCATAAATAATCAAATTAGCATATTATCAACAGCTTAAAATCTCTCCCTCTTATGTGGCCGTGCTACAAGTTTTCGTCCGCTCCTTCACGAACACAATTAATGCCAACAGCTCATAATATAACTGCATTTTATCAAGAATTGACGCGATTATCTAGCTTGACACTGATGTAGCCTATCACTCAAATCAGACAGAAGGTGAAGGTTATGAAAACGGCGATGGACAGTTAATGGACAAATAAATAAAACAGCTTCACCAGTAGAGAGACGTTGCACAGACGTGCGGGACTAATGCACTTGCAATCGCGCTCTAACAAATGCATTCAAGTAATCTTATTGTGCTTCTCTATCTGTATCTGACGAAATAATTGATAAAATAACTGATTAAAATGTACTGTTATTTTAAGACTTCCAAACTAAATTTGAGCTTCAAAACGCTACAATGACAGATTTAACGTCTTAATGCTGATAACAGCTTGGTAAATCATTTAATGCACCTAGCCTACTAAAAGAAAAGAAATAGCCTAACACAAATAGCCCTTTTTGTCTTATCAGATCTGCTCAAGGGCTCTTACGTTTAAGCTAAATTTACTTTATCCAAAGCAATCCGCAATGCAATTAACAGAGACCTACATTTGTGTCGTGTTCATGGGCTATGAGATCGATTCGAACCCATGATTCTGATTAGCTACATTTTTGCCGAAACCATGCTGTGAAAATCTTCTCTAATAAAACTTTATAAATAACCAAAAGATTACTTGTTACAAATAAACAAAGATGAAAGAAAGAAATTCTTTTCTAAAAAGAAATTTTATTATCAAGTGAGCATCAATCGCTTATTTGACATTATGACACTGAATTATCCTAAATAAAATGAATAGAGGAGGGAAATGTTCTGGGGTGCAGAACAGAAAAAGACAAAGGGGGGGAAACAATGCATTAAAATGAGTACAGCTCAACTAGTCCCATTTCGTAGAAAATTTTGAATTCAAAATAGGTCATTTCTGGTGATCACAAGTTTTTGAAAACTCTTCATACTATTTATCCTTTAGTACAAAACAGTGCTAAACTTTGACAAAAAGTGTTTGTTATAATAGTGATTTTTTAAAAATATCTAAATATAAATCCTAAAGCAAACAGTGAAAATAACTCTATTAGAAATGGCAAATGTACCAATGAGTGATCCTCTGCAGCCATCTACTGTCATAGTGGTAATATCAAGTAATTTTCATTTTGCTAAGTGTTTTTCAACCAGGCAGCAGAAATCTTCCCCTTGCATGACACATTTTCCATGAAATATCTACATTAATTAAATATAATAATAATAATAATAATAATAATAATAATAATAGCTTCCTTTTTGAGTAAATATATATAAAAATAGGCATAATTTAGAGACAAAAAAAAACTGTTTAAAATGGGAGCAATATGGCAATGTTTTTGTGGTATGGAATAATGGGAGAGGAGAGTGGCATCAGTTTGTCGCTTTTTTCACCCCTGATTGACAAAGTTTTCTGTGAGGGTTAGTGCTAGGGAATAAATTGTGACCCGTGCTGGCAAAATGAGTTGGAATGAGCATTTTTCAAAAATTTTCATTCTCCATTAAAATACCTTCAAAATGGTTGGAGTTGGACAAAAAATGACTGAGCTACAGGCAGCTGTTTGAAGGCGATAGAGTCAGCAGAGTTGATTTTGAGAAAAATGAAGTTAAAGTTTTCTGAAGATTCCAAAGAAAAATCACCAAGCAGTGTTGCATATTTTCCTCCTATTCTTTTCTTAATAATAATTACTGTATTATTAATCACAATATAGCTATTTTTATTTTATCTTTGTTACTAAAAATAAGAACAAAGATGCAATTAAACAGTAGTTTAATCAAGAGCAGCGAGTGATTCCGTCTTTTCTTTTAACGTTTGATTAACATTGCGACCTCTATATTAGGACCTACTGTAATGCATGGATATATCTCAATATTTTTACATCAGATTTTTCCCAAACCAGAAGAGTAACTAGCGTTCATGTCAGACAAAACCAGTTATGTTTGTGTGAATCTACAGCTAAACTATATTTTGCAATAATGTAGAATTAACAGCAGAAAGGTTCGTCTTGTAAGCGCGCTTTGCAAGCAAAACGTGATGGTTGTTTCATCATGGGTTTGAAAATCATATTCACTGGTTTTTACTCATGTAATCAAAACTATTGATTATTCTAGAAAGCTGGAATGCAGCGTTGCAACATTAGAACCTACAACTTGTCATGTTGAAAACAGCAACAGTGAGTTAGTCCAGAAAGAGCTGAGCAGAGAAAAGGTACTCCTCTCAGAAAACGTACAAATAAAGATCATTTTAGATGCTTAATTACTATTTGGAGCATTGGGATTGCTAGAAGAAGGCTTAATTCATTGTGAAAACCTCAAATTCGACCAAAACTGACATTTTTCACTTCTTTTGCCTGTAGCTCAAAATTAGACCGTGTGCATTCACACTCATTTTGCCAGCACGGGTCACTATTGCACTTGGGGGGTGACAACACTGATCTTGCATACCCCTCAGCAAATTTGCGCCCCTGGTGACAAGCCTAGTTGCCACCCCTCATTCTGCTCTTGCCCCCCCTTTGCCACCCCAAGTAAAAAATCCTGGACACGCCCCTGATGACAGGCTACAAGAAATGTATATTTAAGGATAAACGCATTACACTGGTAACTGTGACAAACGAATTAATAACAACATTATCACTAAAACACATGGCGCATGTCTGACGGCACACTAAAGAGCTATTTATTTTCAATTACGTGAGCTGTCTTATGGGTTAAGACAACTTACCCAGTTTTTAGCTCTGAAGTACTGCACACATGCAGATCCTAGAACCCCTTTTCCTCCGTAAACAATCACTTTTTGGGCTTCTGTAGCTGCCATGCTATTTCTTTTTTCAGAGGCACATGAGACCTTGTTATACAAAGAAATCAGCACAAGCGCCTCCTACTGGTAAAGAGGAGAGGCGCAATTAGATTTTTACTAGTGTTGGTTGTTCAAACCTTTTAACTTGTTTGTTTGAATCTACCATTCGTTTTTTTAAGCCATTAATTTTTACCAGTTTATTTTTTTTTAAAAATATTTTACTAAGACTAGTAAAATTGCATTTTGTACACCGCAACAGATGTAATAATCTTTGTGACCAGCAGGCGGCACTGGACGTCTGTGCAAATCACTATTAAAAACAAAGAAGAAGAACCTCGCTCTTCCGCAGGAAATTCATGTAGTCGTGTAGCATCGCTAGCATTTTGTGACAAGCGTCCCAATCAGCTTCATCACTAAGTTGACAGCATATGGTCACTGAAAATAATATTTAAACTTTAGCTGAACTGTTTTTCTCTGAGAGAGAAGGCAGTGAGATATTCAGGTAACGCTAGAACTACTTCATTAAATTGTGGATGTGTTGCTGCATGTTTTATGTGATGTAACATGTTTCTGGCTCATTTATTAATTGCGGTTATTGTGATTTTGTTACTTATATTGAATGTCTTTTGAAATATGAAAGTTTAAACGTGTTAGCTATTTGATATCCACTCGGCGTTGACGGTAAATAAGTAATTTATCTCAGTATGTTGGAGGTGGATAAACTTCCATCTCTTCTAGACTGAGCATTAGATTTTTCTAATCTAAAAATAAGACACTTTCATAGAAATGAAAGTAATGGTTACCCAGTCCACGGACTTCCACCATTATAGTTATATATATATATATATATATATATAATCTTTACAAACCTAAAAAAGTGTTTGTTTTTAAATGAATTAGCTGGGCCACCAGTTATTGAATGAAAACCAGCCAACGTATCTATCGCATATATGGGAACTGTCTGATTGTGATTATAACTATGGCTTTACTATTATTTGTACTATATTAATTATAGGAAATAAATGCGTCATTGTCAGGTAGTGTATATCATCTCGACAGATGTTGTTTTATTTGATTTGTGATTTATATTTGATTTGTGGTTATATTTTGTCATTTTTTTCAATTATTGCTTTCATAGTGCACTAATTCATAGTTTTGGCTTGCACCATATTCGTCAAACAACTCAAACCTGCTTTAGCATTTGTGTAGTGATGTATAGCCTTTATTAAATTGCTAGCATTATGTTTAATGTCATTTAAAATCAATAAATTAATTTATATGCATGTATAAACAAAGTCAGTTGAATCCAATGTTTAACTGTGTTGTATGTGTCTAGGATGGATAAAGCTCTGCTGAGAGAGCGAGAGCTCTTTAAAAAGAGAGCTCTGTCCACTCCTGTAGTTGAGAAGAGACCAGCAACTTCTGAGGCCTCTGGATCCTCCAAGAAGAAAAAGAGCAAACCAGACAAAGAGACATCATCATCCTCCAAAAACAACACAGGTCAGAGAGTAGATGTGTGTTATGTTATTTCTTATTCAAATAAATGCTGCTCTTTTGAACTTTCTATTCATCAGAGAATTGGATCGTGAATCAAAGAAAATTAATCATGGTTTCTGCAAACATATTAAGCAGCGCAACCCTTTTCAGCATTTAATAATAATAAGACATGTTTTTTGACTGCCAAATCAGCATATTGAAATGGTTTCTTAAAGATCATGCTATGCCAAAAACTGGAGTAATGGCTGCTGAAAATTCAGCTTTGCTATCACAGGAATAAAATTACATTGACAGGAAAAAAATCATATTTCAAAAACATTTAAAAAATTTTAGCAATCCCAAACTTTTGAATGGTAGTGTGTCGACCTCTTGTATATCATATGATGATATTTATTGTATTGATGTTTTAACATTATTTAAATGCCATCGGCATTTATAGACTGTTACACTTTTATGTTTTTGGTAGATGCTCAAACATTACCAATATAAAAAAAAGTAGCTGAAGCTGCTTGCACAAGGCCTTCATTACTTTTGGGAGCCTGATACATTGCAATATGATTTGCTGAAGTACTTTTCTAAAATGAAAGCATCTTCATATCAGTTTCATCTTCACTTCTCATCCTGTTTAGAGTAAAACCAGTGTCAGTAGCAAGAATGACATTGAGGATTCTTAAATTCATGTCAGTGAGCCTAACATGTACAAACAGGATATATTTACATTGTTTGTGGATTGTCACCAAGACAGAGCTTGTGAAACTGCACTGTCCTGGGCAGGGCTGCAGTTAGCAAATATATATATATAGTTGTTTAATTGTTTGATAAGAAATATGCAAAACAGATTTAATTGTTAAAGATAATATTGATAATTCATAATAGTAACACACTAATGATTGCTATTGTGTTTGTTGTATTTATGCAAAGTTGTTTTTGCAGTCTGAATTTTTGATATGTTTGTTTTGGGTTTTGCATATATCCGAGTTTGATCTCGTATCTGTTCTACTTCGAGAGGTCAGAACTGTCCGTCTTGACTGCGCACTCCTCCCCTCACTGTAGCCGTCTCTCACCTATACTTCAGGCGAGGCGCATCTCAAACAAGCCTAATAGCTGTCATTGTGTTGAGCCGCGTAATGCGTTTTCTTTAACCGATTTCTGAGGGAAACAGCGTGAAACCTTGCGCGTTCGTTCATATTCTACATCTGCTTAACTGTCGATATAGTTCGCATAATCATCAGTAAAGTGTATTGTGAGATCTGAGGTCTTATATCACTGTATTAGTTCACTGAGGCGCGTGACGCGTCGTTGGGGAATCCTGGAGTGTGACGTATGAGGGGAACCCCAGTATTACAGCACAGCGTCACACAAGCCATGATATAAATTTACAAAAAACTAAGCAACCGAAAGCAATATATGTCTTCCTCAGATGTAACGTTAGTTCTGTACTTCAGCGTTGGGTAAAAGAGCATTATAATCTCCTTTGTGGTAGAGAAAGCTGCTTGCATGTACAGGAAACAGCAAAGCTGTTGAATTAAACATACATCATAAACATACAATCATAACATACATCATAAACATACAAACATTAAACATACAATCAGCGTTTCCACGTTTATACTGGCCCCGATAATCAAAACATCTACTTAGCTTGCTCCATTTCTGCAAATCACTTTTTGTAAACGAATGACTTGATCTACATATGGCCTTCATCAACAGCCGCTTGCGCCACCTGCTGGTGAGCGGCTGACATCAGCTGGAGATCATGCATCGGTGCTCTACTGCTATTCCTGCGGTTCCTGGATGTGCACCGCTGAATTTTTAACCACTGAATTTGTAGCAGCGAATTTGGAAAGTGAAATAAAATGACCG
>JAFVLL020031235.1:0-19471 GCA_021397915.2 Tor tambroides
CTACAGCGAGAATAAAAATCACGCCCTCTTTCTTTGCGTATACATTTGGGCGGTGTTTTGCAAATCTTCCCACACTGTGACGTAGACATGTGGGGCGTGTTTAAATGAGCCGTTTTAGGAAGGTGTGGTCGAGTCTTAACTTTTATAAAGAATATCTCTTTGGTTTTGAGACTTTAGTCTTTGCAACTTCAGGGATCTTATCTATGCATGAACAGCTTGTAACGCTCCAAAGAGAAAGGAAAACTTGAAATCGCATCATATGACCCCTTTAATGTCTACAGAATCACTAGAAATTTCCAAGCAGGTGTGATTTGGAGCTGGTTGGAGCTAAACTCTGCAGAGCTGTGGCCCTCCAGTAATTGAGTTTGAGACCTCTTCTTTACAGTCAGTTGAGCTTAGTGCCCTTTCCATGAAGACAGCCCTCCTGACCACGCTCAACCTCTGTTAAGACAGTGGGGGATCTACAAGCCCTCTTCATTAACGAAACATGCCTAAAGTTTGGACCGGTAGACCCTCACATGGCCCTGAGACCCCAGGCCAACTCTATGTAATGTTAAGTTTCCTAGAGGAGATGGAGAAGTGAGGCCACGCTTCCCCATTATTTGAAGGTTACATGGAGGTGAAGTGCACTTGTTAGTTGACACCCCATGCTCGTCAGCATTTGCGCCACCATAGATTTATAAAGCAGTTTAGCTAGTTGTGGCATTTATAGGGACCCCAAGTGTCAGAACTTCAACAATGCGTCATAAGTGACCGTCAGAATGGGAACGTCATGGTTACTATTGTAACACTTGTTCCCTGATGGAGGGAACGAAGACATTGTGTCCCTCATGCCACGACTCTGAACTGCTGCTGATGGAGTTGAGACGTTATCTTGGCTCCTCAGCACATACCTGAGTGAATCATACGGGCCCTTATATACCCGGATGTCCGGGGATTGGCCACTTGTGCAAATTTCACTTGCCAACTTCACTGGCCTCTTTGAATATGTCAGAGGTATTTAGGCTCCCAAGAGTGACCCCTAGTTTCAGAACTTTGACACAACACCCCCGTTCCTTCCATCAGAGAACGAAGGTTACTATAGTAACCAAGACATTATTTAGATCATTGTTTTATGAGTGACAAAGTGTGTTTGTTGGCTGACAACCATTGCTAGTGTTTTGATTTGAAGAATGACTTGACACATGTATGAAATGTTTTGGTAGTTTTAGTGCATTTTGGATGTGAAATTTACTGCTGAACCAAGCTGAAAGTTGTTTAGGAAATCTGCGCTTAGGCTTCCTGGAGGCTAAGTGAGGGCTGCCAGTGCTAAGGGGCCAACGTTTTGCCAATGAGCAAATTCTCAGGGGCCCTGCGCTGGCAGCCCGTAAAGGGCCAGTGCAGGCTTGTTTGCAGGGACATTTTTTGTCAGTACGTTTTAATTGAAATAGTTTAATTTTCACTATGATGAGCTTTTTCACCTCATCTTTGTTATCATTGACAAAATAATAATAATACAAAGAATTCTGTTAATGAACATTCTGTCAGTAATTTTACTGACTACATTAACACTTATAAGAGGACAGTGGCATACTGACCTCTTGCCCTGGACTGATTTCCTGCACAGCCCGTACTTCAGCGTTGATTCCTCTGTATGTGACTATGACGTTGGGACAGCAGCTGTGGTTCAAGAGGGCAATGCTGAGAGAGAAACAGAAACACAACAGGGAATGTGTGAGGTGAAAAGTGTTAGAAAGAACTTCAGAGAGTTTAGAGAGCTAGTAAAGGATAAAAATAGAAGGGAAATATGAGACTAATGAGAAAAATGTCCCCACTCAGACCTTCTGGGATATGTTTCTCTAAGTACATAAATGCTGGGTAAGGAAGCTGGGTTTATTTGAGCCAATTTAGGTTGATAATAATTTGTAATCAGTAACCCAACAGTGCTACAGTATGTTGTAAATGTGGACGTGAAAGAGAGAAAATGCGTTTGTAGTCATTTAAACTGGAGTTGCTTAATTCCCCTCAAATAAGTGCTCATCATCTGTTGTTTTTGAATCTACTACAGTTTGTTGTTTTTCCGTCTTACCAGTTTCTTTCCGTGAGAGTGTTACCACCTTATTGACAAAGTAATTATCACAAAAAATTTAAGGCACATGTGTGAGTATGCAAGGTAATGAAAATGTACACGTAAAAACACTGGCGAACATAAAAACCAAAGGACATGTGCTTGTAGCATGCTGTTTTGAACTATTAGCTTTTTGATGTCAGTTTGGTTGCTTGGATTATTCCTTAAATAAACCTCTGCAAATGGATTCCCAACATTCTTGTGTCTTACAGACAAATAGACACTTCTATTCCATTTATATTGTGTTTGAGTAAACATTTTATGAATTAACTCACTTCTGAGAATGCAATTACTTGTGCAGAATTTATAATTTGTTTGATTTTTCACTCCAAATCAAATTCCCATGCAACTTGAAGCATGGCCAATGAAGCAGGATCACTTCCTTTGAAATTCCAACTCCATTTCTCATTTTGCTCAGCTGTGGTGTGTAAAACCATCATTTCTCTTTTTTTGCCTACTGTTTGTCATGGCTATTTGCTTGGCCAATGTCTTGCTTTCCTTGCTTTTCTTTTGCTGTGTTAAGCTCTAAGACCTACAAAATCTAGCTCTTAACAATGCCCTAATATAAACATTAATAAACTTTCTGAATTACTTGATGTTTTGTTTTATCTTTCTTGTCCAGTGTTCATTTTGTGAACAAAATTAATGATAAATGTTGACACTTGACAGCCTTTTTGTTTTGTCAACAAAATGAAGATTAGATAAAAAATTGAACAGGAATTTCTAATGTAGATATGATGGGAAAATATAACACTGCACGATATTTCAATGCACTAAAAATGTTTTCTTACAAGAGAAAAATGTGAAAATTATATAGTTAATTCAACTACAATTATACTGTACTAATTTATGCTGTAGATTCTTCAAGGCTCATGCAATACTGCACAGACATACAACCATTTCCAAGATGAACTTATCTCTAAAACAAAATAAAATTCATGAATGAGTATCTGTGAGTATCTGTCTTTTAAATAATCAATCCATCAACAATATCACTGATAATAACATCAATAATTAATTATTTATTTAATGACTAATAAGGAGTGCTTTTTAAATATAAATTTATAACATGCTGAATTATGATCAGTAGGTGGCTGTTTTAAGCATAGTATTTACTTTATCGCATATCATTAGCGGCTAAAATGAAATGACATTAGTATCAGTTGCTGATAGAATATCTAGCCAAGCCCATTTTGGACACAATCCATGCAAAGTAAACGACAGTCACTGATGTAAATAGCAGGACATTGTTTTATGAGCATTCAGGATTGCTCACAAACAGGCAGCCAACCATGTCCAAGAGAGGCTGGAAATAGACTTGGACTGTCTAATCTTCTAAATGAAAACACTTACGCACAAAGACAGCATAACGTCTTGAGAGAGGTGCACGTAGTTATAGAGATTGTGCATGTGTTTACTTGTGCTTACTCTGGAAAAATAGCTAAACCCAAGTTGGAGAGTTCCTCATCCTCCACAGTAAAGCCGTTACAGTGAATCTGTGTGAGGTAGACACAACACATCATGTATCATTGCTCCAAACAATCTTTACTTTAATTGGACCATTACGTGATTAATTGACCCTTTGCAGTGACCCCCTTTGTCGCTTGCTTAGACATATTTTGCAGAATGCTCCAAGGAATTAATTTAGTCTGATTTTCACTACAATATGCCCATGAAGTGCCAACAACAGAATAAATTATTGGCATTTCATGGGGGAATAGGTGCAGTGAGGAGTAATATTCCAAAAAGCATTTTTATGATTTGTTGTTTTGGGCCCCATCTCATATCTGTACAGGAGTGAGCATGTTTAGACTTATCCTGGATATATTTCATCTACTCTAGCGCTCCAAACATAAAGAAGGACCATTTAGGTGTACACATCGTTATTTCATCAAATTGTGTTGTACCATTTAAAAGAACTGTTATTAAAATATAATTAAAAATCAAAATGGTTGTTGGATCCAATAGTATGAATGCAAACTTATTAGGGCTAAAAAAAAAAGACTAGACTTCTTTTTAAGAGTTATTAAAGAAACTCTGCACACAATATCTATACACAATATCATTATATACAATAATAAACTAAATTATATCCCATGTCTTCCCTAAATCAGAGGTTTCAAACTTTTAAAAGTTGCTTTTGACCAATATTTATTGTGAAAGGTGATATGAAAATAAATTTGAATTATTAATTATTTTAAATTAGTTATAATAGTTTCCAAATATAACTTTAAAAAAATATATATTTTAGTACTATGACAATGTAAAGGCCAATTGTTGATTTATTTTTTTCTCCGGTTTCATTTCATTGTCAGCTTTATGATATCACACTATTTGTTTTTTTCACACATATTAAAGGAATATTTCACCCAAAAATGAAAATTTGCTATACGCCCACAGCTCCTGGTAATATACTGGTCTGTGTCAAACACTGAAACTTATTTACAATATTGTTACATATAATCCATAGCTTTCTGCAAATGTCCTGCTTTCTGTTGCATGTTGGTTTATTCTCAGCAGCAAAATCACACGTCAACTGACGCCATTTGTATGTACTAAAGGACTGGTCAGTAACGCAGTAAGGAAGGGCATAGCAAAGGGTCAGCTGTCAAAACTTCTTTTACAGTGTGTTTACCTGTGAGAAAAGTGTGAGCAGGGCCTGATGATCAGGGAAGTCCAGGTGTTTGGAGTAGAAGTGATGGAGACCAGCTATATGTGCTTCATTCATCTCCCTTTTCTCATTATCCATATCATCCGTGTCTGTGAGAAAATGCAGACATAATAACATTATCTAACAGCTGTACATGCTTAAAGCTGACATAAAAATGACATCTGCTCCTGTGATGTATTTCCAAGTGATAAGGATATTCAAAGAAGGGAAAAATAAATGTAACCACTGGGAGTTAGATTAGATGGTAAAAAAAAAAAAAAGCACAAAGGCAAAAGGCAACTGACAATAATTGATCCAAAAATAAAATTCAACCCATTTTTGGATTATTGTAAAAACTTATAAAAATATGAATCATGAAGAATGGGAGAAAATGAAAAAATAAATAAATAAATACTTTGTAATACAGACGAAACAGGCTCAAATTTAAAGCAAAATGATATAACCAAAAAAACTCCGAGCACTAAAATTGAAAGATAATCAAATCATTAAGCAAGGCAAGGCAAGTTTATTTATATAGCACATTTCATTCACAGTGGTAATTCAAAGTGCTTTACATAAAAGGAAGTAAAAAAAATAATAATAATCACAACAATAAAAATAGGGAATTTTTTTAAAAAAAGTAATAAAAACAAGGAATTTAAAAACAAATATTCTCAAAATTTGTTCAATCTCTTCCGCACTAAGTGAAAAAAAAATTAGACTTTCTAGTTAAAGGAACTATGACCTGATAGAATATAAAATGAAATGAAAGTAAATTTACCACTATATTTTAATCAGACATCTTGAAATTATTCTACAGGTGTTAATCAAGGACTGACAAAAAAAAAGAAAAAATGGGTGTTTGGAGGGCCTTGGGCTCTGGGTTCGTGGCAGTTCGGTACTCATCGAATGCAAACTGCTTTGAAACCACGAGCTTGTAAAAAGTGCAACAGTGCCACATTTTTTACTTTGAACTTGTAGCTTACATTTATTTAATGAAATAATAGCCTTTTGAAGTTTAATAATTACATTAGCCCACCAAAACCCCGTATCGTGATGCCTGTTTACCATCTCCAAATTTAAGACCTCAACTAAAGAGTGGTAGTTAAAGGGGTCATATGACGTTGCTAAAACGAATATTATTTTGTGTATTTGGTGTAATGAAATGTGTTTACGTGGTTCGTGGTTCAAAAAACACATTATTTTCCACATACTGTACATTATTGTTGCTCCTCTATGCTCGGCCTTTCTGAAACGCGCCGATTTTTACAAAGCTCATCTTTCTGAGAAGCGAGGTGTGCTCTGATTGGCCAGCTATCCAGTGCATTGTGATTGGCCAAATACCTCAAGCGTGAGACGGAAATGTTACGCCCCTCACCGTATTGTGATGCTGTGTCCCGGAGCGACGAGACTAAAACAATAAAAGCCATTATAAACGAGGCACTTGTTGCATCCAGTGGGGACATAATTACTGATTATAATGACTTATACTGTCTTTTTACGCATCGCGTTGCATCGCGCCGCGTAAACATTACCATGTCTGCATTTGTGATCTGAGAAACGACAAACAACAAGCACTACACTACACTGCTCAAGACTCGCTTTTGAATAGTCAGTGGCAGAAATGTACTTACAGGCTGTGAGTCAGAAGCGTCAGACTGTCCTTTCAAAGTTGGAATTGCCTCACTTTATAGAAACAGTCTTTGAAGAGCCATGACAAAAAGACTGCTCTCCTGCCAGAGTTCCAGGAAATAGTCCTCCATTAAAATCGCTGCACACACTCTAATATTTGGATTTGAACTGTTTCTGGAACAGTGTTGTAAACACAACCTTTTCAGTTTCTAGTTGTGTCCTCTTTGGAAGCCCAAACAAAGTACTCGCTTTCACAATGAAAGCAGCGTCTCTGGGACATGGTGCAGCATGTGCACTACAGCCAGAATAATAGTTCCGCTTGCTTTCTTTGCGTATACGTTTGGGCGATGTTTTGCAAATCTCCCCACATCGTGACGTAGAGATGTGGGGGCGTGTTTGAATGAGCCGTTTTAGGGGGGCGTGGTCGAGTCTTAAATTTTATAAAGAATATCTCTTTGATTTTGAGACTTTAGTCTTTGCAACTTCAGGGATCTTATCTATGCATGAACAGCTTGTAACACTCCAAAGAGAAAGGAAAACTTGAAATCGCATCATATGACCCCTTTAAGACTTGTGTTTTTATGAGCTTAAATTTGATCAAAACAAAAATAATAAAATAAAAGCACTGCACATAGCATCACAAAAGGGCATTTCTAGATAACAAGACTTGATATGTGAAAGCCCATTTGATAAAATAAATTAAAAATACAAAAGACTGCACACCCTCTCTGTCAGATGTGTTAAATGATTTCTGGTACTTACGGGCTTCCATATCCCTCAGTAAGAGCAGTTTTTCTGATGAGCTTCTCTCTATCTGGTGTCTCTGCATCAGCAAATACATGTCAAACACTCATCCATTCTGTATCTACAAAGAGAGTAATAAAATGGTGCTTGTATCTGACCAGCCTGGAGATGATTCGGGCCACCAGTCGCACGGTCTCCGAGGGGCACCAGTTCTCTCCAAACACACACATGGCATGACACTCCAGCTTGTGCATGGGCCAGTTCTTTTTCTGTCAAATACACACAGAAATGACACCTGAAACACTCATGAGTGCATATACACAATACACAGCATGAATGTCTGCAGGACAGTGGACCTCCAGGACTGGAGTTGCCCATCCCTGGTCTACACTAAAATGCGTTATATTCCACGAAATCTAAAGTTGTCTAAAAATCAGTAACCATTCTTTCCTAAAATAATGGATGTCTTTTTATGATTATCATATTCTGCAATCTCTCAAGACATAAAATAAGTATCTTATCTCTGTGTTGCATTATTACCTTAATCAAGATTCATCTAATTAATCGCAAATTACATTTGGCTGTGAAAATACCCCCAAAAGATTATTTAAAGCTATTTTTCTGTTAAATGAGAAAGTATAGACATTACAAATTGTAGCTTTCGAAAGAAATATTTTATTTGATTCAACATAAAATTTATTACACATAAACTTTTAGGCTACAATGGCCTAACATAAACTATGGAACATAAAAGAAGTTAATTTGAGAAACTTTTTTTTTTTTGTTCAATGGAAGTCATTGGTAACCAAAAGTCTTCCACAAAAGAAAAATATATATACAGCCATAATATATTGTAATAAATAGTATATAAAAGTCATGTTATAAGCAAACCAAACCTCAGTTCAGTTTGTTTGGGCTGAGTTTGTTTGAAGTACTCACACTGAGGGAGAAAATTACTCAGTCAACTTCCTGGAACGAGCCAAGTGTAACAACACTACACCATAAAGGAGTGTGCGGCTATTTAAAGCTTTAACAAGTTTTAATAAACAGGACTGCAAAGAAACAATCAGAATTTGAGCTGTTTCCCAAAAGTCTGAAGCTGGAGCAATCCTAGATTGCTAAAGTACATCATAATGACCAAACCTATGCCACCTGCAGGGCAGCCAGAAAACAACATCTGTTAGGATTCTTACACCTCACACTTAATGTACGCTGTATGTACAGTATGAACTGAATATCAAGATACTATTTAGTTTTATTTAATTAAAAAGTATTCAATTAATACATAAAGAAATACAGTAGTATGAATAATAGGGCTGGACGATACATCATATATTAGCGATATAATCCCAATATCTTTGCTGACAATAGAAATTTAGGGAATATTGTGTATATTGTAATGTTACATTTTTCGCTTATATAGAGAGTAAGACAGTTTCACTCCCCCTTTTTCATCTCACGACTATGACAGTTATAATTATATTGTGCTTATGTGCTTTATGTAGTCAGCACTCTGTCAAAGGTTTTTATAGAGCGCAACAGTCAGGATCCGGAAGTAAAAAACTCTTTTTTTTATTTCATTATGATTTATTTAATTTATCTTTCATTTTCTCTGTAGGGAAACTGATTTGTAACAATGACTAATGAACCTTTAAAGACAGACCTATTGTGAGCTCCGGCCAGCAAAGCCTGCCAAAGCCTATATTTGTATAGATATGCATATTTTGCAATGAATGTTATCACATCTGTCCGGTTAGCATAAGTGATTGTGAATCAGTTTCACCTGCTTTGGTGCAAATGAAAGTGACAACAGGTGGACTGGTGAGGAAACACTACAAGCTACACACTGAGTTTCTGGATTAACAACCCCAAATGCAGGGCTGAATCAAAAATGCGATGCTTAACAGTGATATCTATGGCAACGGATGGGACAAAAAAAAAAAAAAAACAGTAACTATCCACCTTATTTTTCAACACGGATGTATGCAGTTTTTTCATTAGCCGCTGTAGGGAAATAAGAGAAGAATAACAGCTTGTAGTGAATGGTAAAAAGGTCCCTGCAAACAAGCCTTTACGGGCCCACTGAAGGCTGCCAGTGCAGGGCCCCTGAGAATTTGCTCATTGGCAAAACGTTGGCCCCTTAGCACTGGCCCTGCACGGGCAGCCCTCACTTAGCCTCCAGGAAGCCTTAGCGCTGTTTTATTGAAAATAATAAAGTTTGAAGTCACCGTTATGGAGGTACGCTTGCTTTAGTTGGGTTCCTGACCCTTGACTTTTTAACTTAAGTTTATCTCTAGTTGCTATAACTGTGTGTTTCTGAAACACATTTGCTATAACAAAAGTTGTGAGAAGACAAGCTGATCAGATGGTAATGGTTACTTATTGATGATTCAGTCATCATGTAGTGTCCTGATTCACTGATCTCATCCAGAGGCTGATTTCTGAGAACATCATTTAGGTTTAATAATTTCACTTTATATAGTCCTAGAATACCACTGCATGAAATTCTGTCCAGCTTTACTTTGTTTTAAGTCATTAGGCAAAGATCATTTGTACAGGATCATGTATAATCATGACTCACACAGATATCAAGATTCAGCGTATGAACCTCAACAATGGTGACAATCAACGAAAAGCTTGTTTTGTGATGTTCAGAGTTGATCTGAATATTCTGTAGACTGTCACCATTGTTGAGGTTCATACGCTGAATCTTGATATCTGTGTGAGTCTACATGATCCCATCCAAATAATTTTTGCATAAAAACTTAATGTTCAAAATAAAGCAGGACAAAATTTCATGCAGTTGTATTGTAGAACTACTATAAAGCAAAATAATTAGATCTAAACAATGTCCTCAGGGATCAAACTCTGGGTGTGATCAGAGAATCAAGCCACTACGTGATGACTGAATCATCAGATCAGCTTTTCTTCTTGCAAATTTTGTTATAACAAATGTGCTTTAGAAACACACAATTACAGCAGCCAGAAAAAAACTTAAGTTAAAAAGTCAAGGGTCAAGAGCCCAACTAAAGCAAGTGTTTACCTCCATAACGGTGCAGGGCCAGTACTAAGAGGCCAACGTTTTGCCAATGAGCAAATTCTCAGGGGCCCTACGCTGGCAGCCCGTAAAGGGCCAGTGCAGGCTTGTTTGCAGGGGTTTGCACTACAAACCAGTGTGTCCATAATGAAGATAATACATTAAAATAACACCAGTTTGCAATATCAAGAAGCAAAACGAGCTGTTTTGTACAGCTAAAAATAGCTGGAAGCAGATGATTTCGGAAGCCAGACACATTAAATTTACAAATGGCCACACCCGCTCTTACAAGAAAATAAGGTGGATATGAGATCTCTGCATTAAGTCTTGGAGTGTAAATGCCCCTGTCCCTTGTTCTAAGTAATGTGTTTCATTTTTCAAAAAAAAAAAAAATTACATTTAAATATAATTTTTAATTTTACAACTCCAAATTGTATTTTTACTAATTTTATTTTAAAAATAAATAAATCAATCAAGAGCAAATGCAAAAATATTGTCAAAATTCAGGAAAATATTGAGATGTTTAGCTATGTCCCCCAGCCCCGATGAATAATATGGATAAACTAATTCACTTGATTTGTGTGGACAACCAGATAGTTTGGTACAAATTTTTGTTGTAGACAACTGTAGATCTACAATTTAGAGGGAGTTGAGATGCTATATTTAAATACTAATGTGCTTTGCAGATGGAGCTTCATAAAAAATAGGGGGAAAACATATCAATGACTTGGTGCCATGCATGTGGATTCACTGATATTTCTGAACTTCATGAACCGATAGCCACTTACAAGGGCAATTCACTGCTGACATGGTGGACTTTTAATAAAAACATGGCTGTCTGTGCAGTAGAAAGTTGAAAAAATATATATTTCTGAAATTGCATATATACATGACTATAGAAAACATAGAAAGAACTGGGACCTTCCCTTTCGCCAAAAAACTTTTAACACCCATAATTCATTTTTGATGTTGGCACCATCCCTCTGTTGATCCAACTGCCTGTGGGCGGGAATACAAAAATGTGGAAGTTCAATCTGTAGTTTTAAAAAAAGCCTTGTGAAACTGTGCTGTTGTTATCAGCACAGTACATGCATTGCCCAGTTTTTCCATATGTGCTCTGGCCCATTGTTTCATAGACAATTTCAAAACATTAAATAATTAAAAAAAAAAAAAAATACAGTCATTATTATATGATAATAAATAATTTAAGTAGATTTGTTTTACTTTTTTTTTCAAGGTTTTTTCCCTCTCTCAATTTCTGAATGTGACTGCTGTCTGTGGTAGCCTGTTTTTCCTAAGGAAACTCAAAAAAGAAAAAAAAGAAAACTTACTTTTTTTATCCCATAACAAAAAGCTGTCAGATACTCTTTTACCTATGTATGTCTTTTTTCCAGTGTTCTTAATTGTCCTTTTGCTTGCAATTTGTTTCTTTGTTCTTTATATCACTGTTAGTATGTATATGGCTGTCTGTCTGTCTCTCTGTGTGTGTGTGTGTGTGTGTGTGTGTGTGTGTGTGTGTGTGTGTGTGTGTGTGTGTGTGTGTCTCTCTCTCTCTCTCTCTGTGTGTGTGTGTCTCTCTCTCTCTGTGTGTGTGTGTGTGTGTGTGTGTGTGTGTTTTACCTGACAGTTCACATTGCAGTAGAATGCTTTTTTGCACTTTCCACATTTTGCAAGACCCTTTTTCCTGTACATGATGGAGAAAAAAAAAACACACAACCACCAATGTTCATTAAAACTCTTAATGATAAAAAATAAATGTGTATGTGTGTTAGTGAGTGTGAAAGAACAAGCTATATTTTCATGTGACAGTAAGCATGTTTCATGTGTAAATTACTACAAGTGTTCATTGGCATGCATTAAATCACTATATTTTCAAAGTGACTTGTGGTCCGGCAGCTGTGCTGTCGTCACACAGAGCTGAGCAAATGTCCTGAGTTTGGGCAGCTGCTTCTGAACATTCTGCTGTATTTTTAGATGTGCCCTTTTGGAGCTTATCTGCTGGTCATGACAGAAAAGAGATAAATCTAAAAGTAGAGAAGGGCTTATATTTATATTGTCTATAGTGCTGTCTTTTCTGTTTTTTATACTGCATTTCAAAATGACCATGCCTTAGACATCTTTCACACTAAAATCAAAAAGAAAAAATAACCAATAAGTTTAGTTTTAAATTCAAACAACACACTCTGTAAATCTCAAAGCTTGTTTGCATCTCTACACGCGGTTATTCTGTCATTCATTCAGCTTTACCAGAACGCTCAAATAAAACAATAACATTTTCTAATTAAATGAGCTAACCCTTAAGCTGTAGAAATGCTTAAAGGGTTAGTTCAAGTAACAAATGAGAACGTACACATTTAGCGATACATTAAGAGAATAATTTGTTGTAATGATCATAAACATAGAACACATTAGCCTAAATATCAAAAATAAAGTGCGAACACTTCCAAAAAAGTACAAATAAATAAATAAAATCCAATTCAATTAAAAATTTCGGGAAAAAAAAAAGAAAAAAAAAAAGGAAAGCACCTTGTAAAGCACTGTTCACAGATGAATCCTCTCTCGTTGACAGACAGTACGTATGAATAAGCGGGACACGAGAACAGCAATTCACCGACTCCATACGCTCTGCTCACCCGCAGTCCTCTGCCCTTCCCTGGGCTGTCAAACTGCTCAATGCCCGCGATGCCCTCCGACTCCATCATGACACACTAACCTAGCTCTTAACATCAGCCCGCACCGGTGTCCCGGGTTCTGAGGTTTCTGAGATTCTTGATATAAATGGGTGGAGCGTATGTGAATATTTATGAGTTTCTCCAACATGCGCGTGGAATTGTTCACGCCCGAGTCTCAGAACTTATGTCGGGAAGGTAATGATTAATGAATCTAGTTGATAGATTTTATATCAGAAACTAATCAAGTTGAATCGTCATGTATGCGAACCTATGCCTAAATTACTAATCGTAATAGTTTGTAATGTTGTTAAAGTACGCATGCAACCAAAGGAACATCTTGCAAGTCAAGCACAAAAGTTTTTTTCGTGGATCCAGTGACACGCTGAGTCTGCCCTTTTTTAGAGTTTCTCTCCACTGTTTTCGTCTTGCACGAATCCACCTAAATATAGCATGCCACACGTAACTCTGCATGCAGCTACAACTAGATGGCTGTAACATTTCAGAGATTGTCGGTCATAATCTCACGCGGTGTGGGTCTGCCTTCAAATAGTAGCACGTGGTTCATGTAGCCTATTACTTTGAAACGTTAAGTTTTATATGTAATGTAACTAAATATTCAATACCTCCACACTTTGTTTCGGGCCTCAGTAGGTATTCATTAAAGAGTTGTGTTCGCCTGTGGTTTTAATGAAATTGTATGAGAGGTTTAGAATTAACACCCCCCCCCCCCCCCCCCCATTCATTCTGCAGGCTTTTCAACTCAGTGAATACAATGTTAATATTAAAATGCCATTTAAGAATCAATATCAAGTTTAAGCAGCAAAATTAGTTACAAAACCCATTGGTTTTGGTTATTTTGCAATAATTTGTTCTTAGGCAAAAACACTTTGTCTTCAAGTTCATGTCATTCATTTATAAAAAACTGTTTTTGACTTGAGATTCTTATAACCTTTACTTTCTCTGTTAGTAACAGTCCCAAAGCTTTTATTAGGCTTTTTTTTTTTTAACTGAGGTGAAGAGTAAAAAAAAAAGAAAGATAGGACCATACATGTCATTAAAACTTGCTCTCAGATCTCTAAATCTTGTTTAATGTGTGTAAACTGCTTTGGGAAAAACAAAACATTTCCAGCCCCATAGGAAAACTATACAAAATTAAGTTTGCATCCCATCCAATAAAAGATGCAATACTTAGCAATGCTTAACTGTTGGCAGCATGTTCTTCTCCTCATAAGCTCTGTTTCTGTTAAACATGCGGTTACTGATCATCAAATGATTGTGAAATGACAATTCATCCATTCATCTTTTGTATTATCTGACAATTTTATCTAAGAATGACGTTAATTTGTTGACATGCTTGCTCTTTAACATATTCCAAGCAAGACAACCAGAGCCAGCACTGCTGTGATGTTAACATTTACTTCATACTCATCTCTAAGGACTTCCTTGTGTTGCTAGCGGTTTGCTTTTGGCCCTGGTGGGAGTTATAATAAATGCCGTTGTTTGTGTATTACTTACAGCTTGGTGCTTTGTGCAGGTGTGTCCTCAACTGCTTAAGTTGTGATGGTCTCAGCAGATTGGGTAGAGCTTAGTAGCTGTTCCACCAAAGGAATATAAAAATATACAATAACAGATGTAATGAAAGTATGTCCAAAACAAGGTTCATCCAACACTTAAGACTTATAATGAAAAAAAAAATCATCTGTAATTCTGGCCAACAATAAACAACCCTCCAAATATTACCTCTGTTTTAAAAAGAGACATCCGCACGAAATCAGGTGTTAATGGCTTCTGGAAGGTAATGGGTCATGTAAATTTTAGTCCAGTGATCCTAGCAAAGATCTGAGAGAAGCCCAAATGTCAGAGAGATATATTACATATCTCAACCTTTTTGCAACTTCAAGTCCTCTATTGTGAAATGTGTTTTGACTGGAACTGACAACAACTTAAAGCCAATGAAAAGTCACAGACTGCAACAGAACATTAGCAAGCATGGTTTCAGTTTTGAAAAAGGCTTACCCGATTTGCTTGGACATAAGAAATAAGAAAAGAAAATTCAGTGCAACTTTGGCAGGAGTATCAATGCTTATTTAAGATTTCTCTGTAGTGGGTCGAGAAAGAGAAGAGTTGGAGGGAAAGGCCAATTCTCTAAGACAGCCATGTGAGAAAATTAGGTTGTTTAACTTTATTAGTTTGTTGAAATGATTAAAATCAGAATAAATATATTGATTATATTACAAACTACAGAAAAAGACAATAAGTGAAAAAGACACTAAATAAGTATATGTTTACAGTTTGTAAATCATGAATATATATATATATATATATATATATATACATACAATAATAACAATAAAAAAACTACAAAGCAAGCAAATGCATCATCATTTGTTTTGCATTCCCCAATTTGATGTGTATGCATGAAATAATGGTTCTTAACTGGCATCGATGGTTCCATGAAGCACCTTTAACAATGATGGATTTTTCCATTGTGCAAAAAGTTTCTTCCTGCAGGCTCTTTAGATTAGTAAATGTTCTTCCTACATACATTGGTTCTTTGATCACTGAAAGTCTCTTTGAACTCAAAATGGGTTCTTCTATGGCACTGCTGTGAACACCTCCTTATGGAAACATTACGTTTAAGAGTGCAGTTGTAAAGGAATCATAGTCTCTCTCTCTCTCTCTCAATATGAGACCATAACTCCTGCTGGGATAGTAAAAGAAAATGTGCTTCATCTACAGTACAAGTGTATGGCACTATGAAATGCATATTGCACCTGTAATAGTGGGGTGCACCCCTAAAATTATTGGAGTGTCAAAGTATTAAAACAAATGATCGTGATGTCCATTGACACTATTTCTTTTTTCAGTGTGCAGGATGACACAGAAGATGAGGATGATCTTGACAAAAAGTGCAGAATCACTGGAAGAGTCAGACACCACTTTTCAGACCTGGAACAACGGAAACATCACAGATTTTTGCTCCCTCGTTTAATGATTACATGGCCTATCAACAGCCACACTGAAAAAAATTATACTAAATTTTTTTTAAGGCAAGTGGTTGCAAACAATTTATTTTAGCTACATTTGAAAAAAAAAAAAAAAGTAGCAAGTTGGTCAACTAAGTTTAGTTAAATGTAGTTAAAATAAAGCGATTGCAACCACTTACCTTAAAAAAAAAAAAAAGTAAATTCAATGAATCTTTTATTTTTCAGTTTCAGTTTTTTTGAATGAGCAAGTGGAGTCAAGCGCAAAGGTAAGTATATGACGTAGAGCTGCTAGTTTATTTGGAAGCAGTAAAAGTTGAGTCAAAAGTTGGCACATCCAAAACATGATGCATTTAGTACTTTTGAAAACAAGGCAGAATTAAGGCTATTACAGGCCAATATAACAAGACATGCTATCTATCCATGATGCTCAAAGAAACAGATCCTCCTCCACACAAGCACTGTACATGTTCGACCTCATCGATATAACTTTGCTAGCAGTACAGTCCCACACCACACCGCACCTCAGGATTCTCCAAACACTGCCACCCTTAGATGTTAATGATGTTAGATGTTAATACTCTTTATTTACTTCATAAAGGTACTTTTATACATAGATGTGGATTATTGGTAGCAAAATGGTTACACTGTTGGTTTGATTGTGTAAACAAGGTTGATTTTATTTCACTGTTGTAAAACGCATAAGCAGTGTTGAGCTTACAGTGTTAAAAAAAACCAAAAAAAAAACAGTAAACAACTTTTTTTTCAGAATCTGTACATTAATGCATTTTATAAATAACTTTATACAGTTATTTTATGTACTCTATTGTACATTTGTTTTTTGAAACAAAGGTTATTAAAACAGCCTCTGTTGCTACATACAACTGAAACAATGACGTTGAATATATATGAAACTTGTATGGCCTGAAGGCATAATATGTACAAGACATTCTGTACCAAAAGTACCATAACAGAACCACATCTTTTTTTAGTAAATGCACTTTTAAAAAGAAAAAAAGGAAAAAATGTCCTTAAAAGGCAATGCAGTCTCCCTCACACACAACTAAATGTGTTCCTCTTGCAAAGGACTGGAACCTGCCGGCGAGACGAAATAGTCACACAGAAGGTTTCGTTGCATTTCTGCCGTAACTAATGCACTGTGTTCCTCTCTTTGCTCGAGCGGCTGGCAAGTCCCATTCCCTTGATTCCTCCAGGTTCCCTCAACTATGCTGTGGTCCCCATTCTTCAAATCTGCAAAGGCTGGAGGTGTATATGCCTCAGACCTGCGCTCGTGGAGGAAGTTATGAATGCATAGAGAGGCCATAGTGATCTTCTCCACTTTGTCTGGCTCCAAGAATACGGTGCTCTTGAAAACCCTTAATCTGTTTGCTAGGATGCTGAATGCATTTTCTGCAACTCTACGTGCTCTTGAAAGACGATCGTTCAGTATCCCCTGACTGTGGTCCATCTGTATATTTGGATATGGCTTCATGAGATCAGGCCTTAATGGATACGCCTCATCACCCACAAACATGTACGGCATCGTTATGTCACTGTTGGGTAATGGTTCAGGTGGAGGAAAATTCAGCAGACCCTGATCCATCGCTTTACACAAGTCAGAGTGAGCGAATAGACCGGCATCAGAGACCTTATCTTGGGTTTCCAAACTGGCATAGATGAACTTGTAATTTGCATCCACAGCAGCCATTATTGTCACATATAATCTGCCCTTGTTATTAGGGTCAAGGCAGCCACTTTTTACTGGAGGCTGTATATGAATCAGTTTTCCACCAAGCGCACCAAGGCAATGTGGAAATTGCCATTTCGATTCAAAGTCCTGGGCTATTGCCTGCCATTCTGACTCTGTCGATGGTGTCTAGCAATAGAACAGAAAAACAGTTAAGACAAAGATTTGTACACTGATTCTTATATATTTTCTCACTGCAGTACATGACTTGACACTTATGACTTGACTTGTATTACAAAATAATTACATAAACAAATTAAAGCAGTACCCTGTCACAATGAAAATATTGTGAGATGAGGTTTTAGATATACTGCTTAAGAGCATTTCATCTTTGTGTCTAGTATTGGAAATCAACAGTGAAAGACGCATTCAGATGCTTGACTGAAATACAGTTACCAGGGAGGAACATGTTCAGTTCATCTGTTTTTGCTGTGGCAACAAATTAACTTGTCAGAACATGACAATTTGTGTCGAGGTAACAACATCCATAACATTTTATTTTGAATAAAGAATGACAAAGCCAGTTAAAACATGGCAATATTATATTATGCACAATGTATAGATACCTCAGTGCATAACTGATATGTCACATTTTATTTTCCCCTTAAGTTCATGCTTCTCTTCACCCAGTTAATGTTCTGCATTAGCTATTATATATTAGCTATTAAAGCGTTAATTTTATATGACTTTATAAGTTAATCAATGACATTAATAAACTTCACTTTACAGTAATTTAACATTTATTATAGCCTATAATATTTCATTTCAAACTAATCATTAACAGACTATTTTAATAAGGATAATTATAAAGATAAAATTAGTGGTTTTCATTGGGACATTATTAGTGTTTGTGAACGAATTGTTTCATTCATGCCCACTGTTTCATTTTGTGAAAGAGTAACTTTTTATAAGGAATCATTTGAGCCAATGCTTTAATGAGTCACTAATAACACATAAAACAGATGCTCATTTATTGCCACAACTGGAGTAGACCTATAGAAATAGTAGAGTCAAATATTTACTGACATGATTGTCCAGCACTTACAGTATTTATGTTGCTTAAAATAGTATATTATATATCATTAACTAACTGTTAAATTAATAAAATTAAATATGTCATTTACTAACTGTTTTCTTAAAAAAATAAATAAATAAAAACTAACACTGGCTTCTCTAATCTTTTTGTATTCTATCTGATTGTTTTCTTTTTATTTATTATACAATTAACAAAAGCAAAAAGGCCTCTAACACTAACTTGCTCTATTCTTTTTCTATTCTATCTGTTTTCTTTTTATTATATATTAAAAAAAAACCTTGCTACGTGTACTGCCTTAAGCTGAGACTTGTCATAGCACTTGCATATCATTGCTCTTTTGTTGATTTTGATTGCTTCCATTGTCCTCACTTGTAAGTCGCTTTGGATAAAAGCATCTGCTAAATGACTAAATATAAATGTAATATTATTATGTTTATACATATTCTTTTAACATATTGATAAATAAAAACATTCAAACTTCACTTGAATGCTGTCTACACACTGCATGGGCAATATAATATAGCCATATCTTAATGCCACACTGTCATCCTTAATTCAAAATAAAATGTTTTTTTATTAACAAAGTTGAGTTTGTGTTATTTATAATTTCAATTTCTGATAATCTGATTTACACATTAAAAGTTGCTCCCTCAACGTATGATCTTGAGGCCATGACTTTGCATTGCATGGTCACGATACATTATCACGTCCCAACAAGTTCAAATGTTGATGTCACAACAAAACTAAATAAACCCAAACCGTCCCTTCCCGGTCACTGAATTAAAATTATTTTGTGGCATATTACTGCAGCAGTTGTTTATGTTGGAACTCCTTTCACTGAAAAGTACCAAGTAATAAATGC
>JAFVLL020031238.1:0-11700 GCA_021397915.2 Tor tambroides
TTACAATAGTCTAAACTTGAGGTCATAAACGCATGAATTAGCATTTCTGCATTTGACGTTGAGAGCATAGGTCGCAATTTAGATATGTTTTTGAGGTGGAAAATTGCAGTTTTACAGATGCTAGAAACATGGCTTTCAAATGAAAGATTGCTATCAAACAGCACACCTAGGTTCCTAACTGATGAAGAAGAATTGACAGTGCAGCCGTCAAGTGTTAGATAGTGTTCTAGGTTATTACATGTGGGGTTTTTAGTTACATGTGGGGTTTTTATGATTTATGATTTTATGAATGATTCTGATTTTATTACACTTGGTGTAAACAGCAATTCATAATGGATAATCAATAGTAACAAGGTCGTGGCAGTTGAGGCTCACGTGAGACAATCTTGTGGAGAAATCGAAACAAATGAACAAAACTGCACACAAAAGAAACATACTGCAGTAAAAAATGTAGTTTTTATGATTATTACATATAGCCTAGCCTAATTAATTAACAGCCTAATTATCGCAGATGAATCGCCTTCGATATTGAACGTGATATTGCGTCGCTTGTCAGTGAACTACGGCTCTGTGTATTAAATGCCGCTATATTTGAAAACAGGTGATGGAGATTTACCGCTAATCAAGGAACCAGCTTCACTGATGAGATGCGCATGCATATCGCATGAGATATATCGCCCAGCCCTGATCAGGGTATTTGAGTGCATGTAAACATGCTCAGTGTTTTTTTGCCAGTGAAATTCAGTTGGCTCCTGCATTGTTTGGTTCCTAGAGTTCTTGAACAAATCTTGTGTGTTCTTATTCTGCATGCAGTAACACTGGCGTGTACATGAATGTGTTTCAGGATGGAGATGTAATTGCCCCAGAGCTCACCCCACTCAAACGTGACTGGCACACGCTGGAGCGAGACGACGATGACAGTGAGCTAGATGGCAACGATGAAGACAATGGTCCCGGAATGAGAGAGGAAACGCCCAGAAAGACTGGACGCAATGTGAAAGTCAACCTCTTTCAAGCTCAGGAAGAAAGCAGACTCTGAATGACTGGCCCTCGGCTCTCAGGGATCTCAAACCGCTGTAAACCTGTGATCAGCCCTGCGTTTCTCTCATTGAGAACATTTGGAGAGATCACCAGATGTTCATTCTATCTCAGTGTGTTTGGTTTTATTTCAGCTTTAATATCATGTTCATTGCCAGGGTTTTAATGCAGATGCTTTATTATACATCAATCCAGAATGAATGTCTCTCTCCACCATCATGTTTCGATGCAGAGGGAAAAGTTAAATGTGTTTTGGCATTCTTTTGTAGTTTTTTTTCCTTTTATTTATTTAAAACTTTTTTTTATCAGGGACTCGCTGTTACTTTTTTCCTTTTGTTAATCGGCCCTCCACTCACTTGTAGTGTGTAGAAACGCATGTTGTAATGGGTCTGAAATGTGATGGAATTTAATATATCTATATTTGAGCACTATACTATATTTTTTAGACTTCAGGAACTTTGTATAACAATAATGGGTGATGGTGGTCTGATTTTCTTGGATCTTGTTTCAGATGTTCTCATCTTCTCATCAGTACAGGCTTTTGCTGTGAACAGAAATCTACCTGACTGTATTATGCTTGGTTACTCATTTCAGTTTGTACTGAAATATTAAAATTCTCAGCACAATCACATCAAGTCTGTTGTACAGAAAAAGGTTCGCTTGAGGAAAATGTTGCGCATGTCATGCTTAAAGATGTGCTGAAACGATGCAAACTCAATCAACATCTCAAAATCCAGAGCATGCAAATAAAAACACAGTCATGCAATTCCTTGTTTTAATGTACAACTCCTGGCCTGATAGTGGACATAACAGTTAAAGACAACATAAAGTGGGTCTGTATTTTATGTACTTACAAGTTAATATGCATGTTTTTCATTGTAGTAATAATAATAATGCATTTTATTTATCATGCGCTTTTCTTAACCCAAAGCGCTACAGCAACAAGCATAATAGTATACAAACAATAAGCAAGACAAAAAAGAAAGGGGAAGGAAAGGGAAGTGGTGTGTGGCCAAGTATGGTGACCCATACTTGGAATTTGTGCTCTGCATTTCTAATATGTAAATTTTGCTACAATTATCCCGCGGTCTCGCGATGAAAATGCAATCCCAAGTGTCCTACCCTTAAATCTAAAGGCATTTAGGAAAAACAGCATTTAAATGATCATTTTGCTACAGTTTTTGCTTGGACATGTTAAACATATCTAATCAATTTGGGTAATACATTTTCATTTTAATTTTGCAACTTATAAAGCTTTAAAATATGTTTTTAATATGCATATTAAAACTAGTGTAGAAAATGGCAAATTTAAATTATATAATTGAATTTTCATTTTCATTTTGCACTAAATGTTGCACATATGTATGGGAAAATGTAAATTTAAATACAGAAATACATTGCCATTTTACATATTACATTGCAAATTGAATTTTGCTACACATATGCTTCCATAAAAGAAGTAATGTATTAGGATTAGGGTGCGTGCTGAGATAGATCTGAGTGTCATCGGCATAAAAATGAAACCCTAACCCAAACTTACAAATGATCTGACCCAAAGGCAACATATAAATGCTAAACAAGATAGGCTCAAGCACAGACCCCTGTGGGACACCCTGCTGTACTAATGTTGGTTCCAATTGACATTTCCCCAAACAAACGAATTGATAGCGATTTGTAAGATAAGATTTAAACCATTCAAGTGCAATACCAGAGATGCCATGTATGCAACCTTTAAGAAGGACAGCATGAGATATTGTCAAAAGCAGCAGTAATATCTAACAGGAGTAAAATACTACAATTGTACTTATATTTTTAATAATATCATCCTGTAATTACATCTGTAATCAATTTCTGTAGTTACATCTATAATTACACTGTTGACCCAGTGACAAACTTTACCAAACAACCAAACCAGTTCCTAACCTTCATAACCCTACCTCAACAGCAGCAAAAGTGATTTTCAGTATAACATGAACACAATAAATACAATTGTTTTTATTTTTATTTTATTTTTACTTTTTTGGACTTCAGTACATAGTAGTTAAATACACCTAATATAAAGTGGAAGCTAAATTACTGTTGACAAAATGAAGTAGCCTTGATTTCCTGAAGTTAGTTCTCCATATACAGTAGTGGTTCCTCTAGGGCCGAGCTCACTACACAACACAATGCTTGCACAAACTTACAAGACATTTGGTCAAGAGGCAGTCCTGACCAACAGGAAAAAAATAAAAGGTTTTCTCCTGAAATTCACACAAGAAATATGCAAGGGATGACAAAATTTTTCCATTTCTCCCATCTGCACTGTGATTGGCTAGATTAATTCCTTCTTTGTCGTTTCATCTTGTAGTTTGTCTGTTCATACTTGAAAAATCTGTCTGTGACAGCATAATCCAGCCATAAGTCATGTAGTGTGAGCTCGCCTTAATATAAAGTTGACCAAAGAGCAGCAATAAATGATTCCAAATGTACATTTTCCTCATACACCTGTAAACTACAGCTGACCTGAAAGTGACCACAAGAGGGTTGATGTGCTGTAGATGCCCAGAGAAGCAGCTGGTGGTTCTCAGATCAGGAGGGGTTTGTAGCGCAGCTCAGTGATGGAGTAGTGTGCGACTGCTCACAGGTCAGGAGTCACCTGTTCAGTTCAAATGTACAGCTCCTTGACGTATGTTTACAATAGTCTACTTTCTAGTGTTCAAACATCAGGGTTTCAATAGAAAACACGCTAGAAGACTCTTGCTGCTCTCGCATCAGCAGCAGCTTATAAACATGCAGGGAAGAGTTCGATTTGAGTAGTTGATGACTGCTCTCTGGTCAAATGTGCTTCGTCCGTGAAGTTTACATTAGAGCTCTTTATGGCCTCTCTGTGGCCACTCTCACTTCAAGCATAGTTGATGTACACTACTGTGCAAAAGTCTTAGGCCACAAGTATTTTCACCAACAAAAAATGGTTTGAAATTTCTATCTTTTTCTGTAGTGTGTCAGCAGGAAATATCAGTTTACATTTCCAAACATTATTTTTGCCATTAATTGTAATAATCCAGTGAGATTTTTGAGATCTGATCTGATCATCATCCAGTCTGTCTGGAATGACATGAAGAAACAGAACAAACAGAAGAACTGTGGAGAACAATGTCTCCAAGATGCTTCAAGAAACATACCTGCAAAGCTACAGTGCTGTTACAAGTTTTAGGCACTTGTGTAAAAATGCTGTAAAGTGAGGATGCTTTCAGAAATAATGCCATAAATAGATTTTATTTATCAATTAACTTCTATTAACTAAATGAAATCAACATTTGGTGTGAACACACTATGCATTTAAAACAGCTGAACTGAAGTTTGAACTGAAGTCTGGAGCAGCGCAGGAGACCTCAGTCAAAAGAGTCAGTTCTGACCTTTACCTTATTGGTGCCACATTACACATCTGTTGAGTCTCGTAAGCTGGCACAGCTAGCACGTCCTGATTTTTCTGAGTGAGATGTGTTCCTGGGTCAACATATATTATTTTAATCCAAAAATTTAGTCTTGATCTTATCCCTACACCTAAACATAACCTTAACCATGAGTAATCCCTAAAATCAGAGGAACTGATAGATGAATGACACTGATATACAAGCACCAAACACTGATTGTAAGCCTAAACTTCACAAAAACTATAAACTGGTTCTTCAAATCTGATTGGTTAATCACAATGTTGTTCCAGGGTCAACAAAGATGTCGCACTTGGTAAAATCAGGTTCTGCAGCACAACTGCATAACCCCTTTATTTAAGAAGCCTAACTTACATCCCACAGAGCTGTCCATTATGTTACAATTGCTAATAATATCACTTCATGTCAAAAATGTAACATCCATCTGTTCTTCAAAGCAGTGGTGCTCTGTAGGGTTGTGGGGATGCTGAAGTGTATCCTAGTGTCTCTGGCCAGACGAAACCCACAGACGTCAGGAGAAGACCTCCGACAGCCGGCACTGCTGTATCCTTACTTGATCACATGCAGTGACATTAAACATACAACAGCAGCTTGATCTAAAGCACACAATGCAGCTACTGCTGTATATATGAGACTTTAAAAGTTCATCACAAAATCAAACTTCCTACTGGCCAGAGCGCTTGAATGCCACTACCCGCACCCGCAGTCTCAACCACTTACACTTTCCAGTCAAAGCGATTAGGTATGACATATAATTTGATAGTAAAACCCAAAGTGTTGCACATTTCATTAGTGCAGAGATTAGTATGTGTATTTTGTAAAACATTTATCACTTAATTAAAAGCACTTCAATTCTTGCCCCCATTTAATTGTCTTCTGTTGTTGGGACAGGCCCATCTGCTGTTGTTTCTTGTTCTGCTTTATGACTTCTCATCTTTTGCTGCTCTTGAGGTCACACAGTTATGTTTGATCATGAAGGAATGATGTATTAAGAAGTGTAATCATTTTAAGGCTCTGAGTCATATTATGAAATGCGTATTCAATGGAATGTATATGATAAAGTAAAAAGTGTCACACGTCATTTTCTGCATAATCGATGTCATTTTATTTCGTTGTATTTGGATACAGCACGGCGGCGCTCGACTCGTCACATTCCCACTACATCCATCATGGACTCTCAGCGGAGTTCACATATCACTCACAGAGGCTGTGATGCTTTGAAATACCACTCTGACTACATTTTTATTGTCATTTTAGTGTTTCGATTTACAAATAGAAAGCAGAGGTAAGAAGAAGCTTACATACAATACGGAGATATCCCACAGAGCCGGGAGGGATGGTGACGTGCTTTAGCTCTCTCACAGCTCGTCGTATAAAGCCATGCACTGCAGTTCCACCCGTTTGACTCAAGTCCTTTTTGTAGGAAAATAGAATTTAATGCGTACACAGGCTACATACTCTTACATACATTTGTTGTAAATATTCCTAATATTTGATCTGATTTTAACCAGGCGATCGCAGCATGACTTTAATCAGTACAATTCAGGATGCTGTATGAGTGGCGTACGCGAGAGAAGACAAATGAGTAAACTCAAAGCCGTAATTACTGTCCGAAAGAGCTTTCTACTCATTCTATTATAAAACGTCACAAATGTCTCGCTCTACAGTCTTCAGACAGGTTGGTTGAGAGGTGATGATGTCATCAAACTGCAGGCCCATCATGACATCATCACTGCTCCTCCCAGAGCCCCGCCCCCCCACCCCCCAAAAAATGCATTTAATGAAATTCACAACATAGTCATTCAGAAGAAGTTGATAAAAAAATTGCATTTTACTTCTGCCCTGTTTTCTAAACTAAAGATCAGATTAAGCGTAATAACACTAAATCTAATAATAAAGATGTTAAATGAGAAAACATACTAAATAAAAGTTGTAAAAGATGACATATTCAGAATATGAACCATCAGTTTGTTCTTTTGTAGTTTGTGTCTATTCGCTGCCATCGGCTCAAATTATTGTTTGAGGCCATTTCCTGTTCAGACAGGAACAGCCCAACTACATCAGTTCAACGAATGCCCGCACCGGAAAGAACAACTGATAACATGAGACAAATGTGTGATAGATTATACTATATGACTGTTATTGTTAGTAATAATTCACTGTACATAATTAGCAATGTTTGAGTGTTAATATTTGCAAGCTGACGGATGGATGACACAGACACTGGAGCACAGCGGTTCTCGGGTTCGGCCTCAGCGTTACAGCAGAACAACAGGCACAGCCTCACACTACATCAACTAGCCTAGCACTACATCTCATGCTGTTATTTGCTGCAGGAAATCAGTTTTTGTTGCTGTTTTTTAAAATTTTTTCTTTTAAAAATATATGTTAGTGTCAAGATCACAAAATTTGGCTTCAGTGCAGCGGCTGTACGTACTTCAAAGGGATTTAACGTAATAAATTGCATCAAAAACACTATTATTTTAAAAACTCACTTGGGTAACACACTTGGGCAACAATACAAACGATACACGGTTAAAAGCCCTGAACTTTGATTATTAAGACAGAGAGACACACATGGCAGATTATTAATGTTCATACATACTGTTTTATAAAACATGAATTCATAAAGATAAAAGAATTACAAGCAAAAAATAAAACTATAATAATAAATAAATAAAAAATATGATGATATAAACCAAATATATTAGCCTTTATGAAAAAAAATATGATGTATATACATGTATTTCATATATTTAAAAAAAAGTAAGGACATAAGAATAAGAATCTTACAAAAACAATACTTCAAATAATAGTAACGTATTGTAATCGTGAATGGGAAAAGAATGCCTTCAAACCATAATGGATAGAAAAAGATTTTCGCTTTTCAGCCTTTAAGACCTGACTTCTGTTGACTGCAGTGATTTCAGCTGATGTATTCTACATAAGGCATTGTTCAGAGAGGCAGCAAAATCGCTTTGTTTTGGTGTATCTTTAGTCTGAACAGTTAAAAAACAAAATTCTGGAGATGCATCTTAGCCTGTACTGACCGTCTGAAGAGTTCTACTGACCGTTTAAAACGGCGCAGGCGGTCACCCCTACAGATCCCATCGTCAAAACAAATCGGATTGGTGCGCCACGTGAACAAGGCCCAAGTCTGCCCTACACTCTCATGCCTTTTCCCCGCTTGTGTCTGTAGTCTATCACACCTTATTCTGCAAAATTTCAGCAAGAGAACTGGAAAAACTTCCAGCGAGGGAGAATTTACAGTCCAAACATCACTTGAAGCAGCGAGGTGAGCATTGTAAACCGTTTTCAGAGCTTGGATGGAATGTTTTAAGCATGTTGTTCATGTCTGTCGGATGCACGTGTCATTATTATGAGAGAGTGAAGCCGGCGGTGTTTGCGGATGACGTTTCTGTCTGTCCTGAAATCAATATCCTGTCTAATACCATCAGGGCCCCTCATTCAAATGGTCACGGATGTGTGCGAGTGGCAGTGGAGTGTTAGTTTGGCCCCAGGAATCCTGTCACAGACGTGGGAAAGCTGATGCTGGGCGGAGGCATGTTGGGATTGATGGGAGATGTGGCGCCCGAGCTGGCGTGAGTGCCGTGACCGCTTGGATCTCTGCGTCCGCTGTACTGGCCGATGAAGGAGCCATCCTCATTAAACTGGATGTCCACACTGTCTCCGTAGTCAGCTAGACTATCTTTGCTGCTGCGCTTGCTCTCGCAGACAGACTGCTGACTCATGGAGCACTTCTCCATATCACTGAAGGAGATACAGAGCAGACACTTGGATTACAGCCTGCCAGGAAATAAGAGCACAGTCACGACAACACTAGAGAAGGAAAGCTGTTCTTACCTCTCCAGAGATCTGTGTGTGTGAGCGTGAGTATGAAAGCAGAGACAAACAATCAGCGTTAGATGTTAGCAGGGTCAAAATTCACCCCAAATCCTTTTCCCCTTAATTGTGTCATTATTTTCATGACAATTAATCACATTTCTCCCAGAATTTAACCCATATTTATACATTTATTGTACTGGCAAGATTTATGAGCGGAACACCACCATCTCCACGGTCAAACGTGGAGGTGGACCAGTCTTGTTATGGGGGAGCTTTGCTGTTGCAGGAAGTGCGAACCTTGACTGTATGAAGGACATCATGGATTCTTTGAAGTATCAGCCCATTTTGGCATAGATTGTGATGCCTTTGTTGCATAGACTGAAACTGATGATCATTTAACAGCAGGACAACTATCCCAAAGCATACATCCTTTTGTCAAACGAAAATGCCAGCAGGTTTTTCACCCTCTTGGCTTCTTGGCGAGAAGAACACCACTCAACAAACATACTCCACTTCAGCGCATAAGCCTGCCTAGTAGAGGGGGCTCTAGCCTGAGTGATAGTGTCTATCACTGCCTGTGTTAAGCCACTTAAGGCTGTCAAATAGTGCCCCGTCTTTGAGAATGGAGGTCCTTCTTTAGGGGGATTCACCAAGGAGGTGCTGTCGCGAGGAGGATCAGGTCCAAACGGGCCAATAAGGTGCAACCATCAAGATCTGCTCTTCATCCTCCCTGATCTTGCATAGGGTCTCTGCAAGGAGGCTCACTGGGGAAAATAATCATTGCGCAAACGCTGGGGCCAGCTATGTGCATCCATGCCAAGGGGGGCCTCGATCAAGGAATAAAACAGCTGGCAATGGGAGGATGTGAAAGTGCATCGGCTGCATGACTGAACTCCCCTGGCATGCGAATGGCACGCAACGATTAAAGAGTGCATACTTTGCCTTGATGGTTGAGGTACGCAACTGTCACAGTGTTGTCTGTCTGGACGAGCACATGCCTGCTCTGAAGCAGTGGATGAAACCGGTGTAAGGCAAGCAGTACCTTTAGCAACCCGAGGCAATTGATATGCTACTGCAGTCAAGGTCCTGTCTAGGAGCCTGAGGATGCGTGCCTGTTGCATACAGTGCCCCAGCCCATTCTGAAGGCATCTGCTGTGACAACAACATGTCTCAACACTTTTTCTAAGGACACTCCTGCCCGTAGAACAACAAGTTATGATTGTAATGATCACCTGATGAGTGATCATGGGACTCGGATGTGCAGCCAGTGCTGAAGCAGTTTCTTATGCATCAATCCAAGCGGTGTTACCGCAGTTGTGGATGCCATGTGCCCCAGGAGCCTCTGGAATTGTTTCAGTGGAACTGAGTTAGCCCCCTGAACGATTTCAGGCGGTTCAGCACTGACTGGGCACGCTCATTCATGAGATGTGCTGTCATGTTAATCGAGTCCAACTCCATACCGAGAAAAGAGATGCTCTGCACAGGGAAGAGTTTGCTCTTTTCCCAACTGACCCAAAGCCCCAGGTGTCTAAGGTGCCTGAGCACTAAGTCCCTGTGCTCACACATCAGATCTTGCGAGTGAGCTAATATAAGCCAGTCATCGGATTTCTGGATGCACACTTCCTGTAGTGGGACAAGGGAACCCTCTGTGCCCTCCGTGAAGACATGGGGAGACAGGAACAGCCCGAAGGGGAGGATCTCGTACACTTGAAAGAAAACCAAAGAAATGGTCTGTGCCAAAGTAAGATTGAGAAATGAAAGTACACGTCCTTCAGGTCAATCGCTGAAAACCAATCCTGGGGTCGCATGAATGTAAAAGGATGTGTTTCTGTGTCAACATCCCCAGACTCCGCACAAGCATCACCAAAGGGACGACTGATATACCTGCAGGATTGTCATGGATTGCAGGTGCAGGTGGCATGGCCCACAGCACTGTAAGCCTTAGTAGCGAGACCTGAGGTCAGCTTACAGGCTTTGGAGACAGGAGTCGTGGACTTTTCCTCCAAGTGACAGCGTTTTGTGGGCAGAAATGCACCGCACGCTCCACCTGGGAAACGTCCACATACCCCTTGGCTGTCAAGCCATCGAGGGTAGTGAGGAGTGAAGAACTCAAGCGTGTAGGGTACCTTACACACTTTAGTGATGATATTGTCTTGATTACTTTTTTATTATTTGGAACAAGGTTTTTATTCAGAGGTGTAATATTTCATAGAAAAGCATAATCCATACTACTGATACAACTGATATTCATTTTAATTTATTGACTTTTTAAACTCACTCAGGCCGTGCCATAGAGGAACAGAGAGGGTGAAGGTTTTGGATTGGATGACATTTGTTTAACGCATTTAACGCACCTGCCCTGTCCCAGACCAGTGCAGATCATCTTACATTTCAGTTTAGTTAATTGGTGATGAACATGATGCAGTGTAACAACTCAATCCATGATGTAGCCAATAGAATGAAGTTATATGCCCCTAAAATTCAAGAGACTGGGGCAAAAATGCTCCTGTATGAGATTTTGTCTGATATTCAGATTAAATGATAGTTAAGCAATATCACAAAATTTTTTGTCCTGAATAGCACGAGTGCAAATGTGATACTGATTTTATACAACAGTTCAATAAATAAGAATTTAATATTGTTATATTTTAGACACAATATTGTCTATTTTACATAATAGTATATAATATTAAACTCTATTATATATATTATATAATGTTAAAATATATTATAATATCTAATAAAATCTCTCCAGAAAGTCTACAGTCACTCTCCAGGCCATTGACCAGTTCTTGACAGGTTCTGTGAGATTAACCTGTCCATGTAAGACGTCCTGTGTTACATAATAATGATCACCACAAAAGGGAACTGTCAGAGCTACTTGTGTAAATACACAATAATGTGACATAAACTGCACTTACCTGTACTCTCCAAACTCTCCATCTTTCATCGTGCGGGCCCCAGCATTGACCTGATCCTCCTCTTTATTTTTCACTAAAATGCAAAAAAAAAATTAAAATTACTTTCTAACAAACTGACAACAGGCTATTCTTATTAAAATCAAAATTAAAATTGAGTGCCCTCTGGTAGGGGATCGAGTGCAAAGAGAAAGAGCTTGATATATATATATATATATATATATATATATATATATAGGGGAGCGCGGGGCACAAAGTAACACGGGGTTAGTTGTAACACACATGGTTTAAATATTTCCACACATGCTAGCATAACCAAATTTACAGTATTTACTAGTTACCATATCAACATTATATAGAGAAAAAAAGTGCGCCAAAATTCAAAAGTCTTTTGAAGATATCGCTGAACATTTATTTTACCATAGTAAAATTATATTTCTGGCTTAAGTAAATTTTTCATCTCA
>JAFVLL020031239.1:0-16389 GCA_021397915.2 Tor tambroides
TTTTTTTTTTTATTTTTTTTTTTTTTTTTTAAGTGCATCATCCAGGTATTTGACGTGTTCTTTACATTTTTAATGCATTATTCTCGCTGCTTGTACTACAAAACAGCTTAGAATAGTACCCAAATTGAGATGTGCCTAATGTTGTTGGATCACATACTAACACTGACTGTGCAAAATTATACAGATTCATATATTACTTGGTTACACTTTACTTCAACAGTCCACTTTAGACATTCTACTAACTATAAGTAACTTTGTAACTACATGTCAACTACACATCAACTAATTCTCATTGATTTGCAACTACATGTCTACTAACTCTCAGTAGGGTAGGTTTAGGGTTAGTAGAATAAGTTGACATATACTTGCAAAGTTTCTCATAGTCAGTATGCTGTATGTTGTGGACCCATCAAAATAAAGTGTTAGAAGATATTAAGCAGACAGTCTACTAATGACTGCTAGTTGACATGTAGTTGAAAAGTTACTTACTGTTAGTAGAATGTCTAAAGTGGACTATCGAAATAAAGTGTTACCTATTACTTTAATGCCATGACAACATATCACTGGTAAACCTAGTAGCTTTTGGAAGGATATCCTATAAAGTGACTATTTACCTTGCAAAAACTCAATTACAGGAATTATTGTTAATGCATAACCAGAAGTTGAGCTGTAGTAGGAGTCCCGTCACAAAAAAATGTTAGGCACACACAGCTCAAATAATAAAAACATTCATATTGAACAATGTAAGTATTTTGACTCCTTCCTCACCACTGATGAAATTTTCTAGCAATATACTGTATGTTTTCATTTTTATACAGTAGGGGGCAGTATTATGCATCTACTGAAATAGTACTGCATCACCAGATTCAAAAATTGCACCTTGACTGCTCACACTATACGAGAGAAATAAAAACGTGAGACCCCCGAACCCAGAACTTTGTAGCCTCCATCACTTCCGTCCAAACCACAAGCCATGTCGCCATGGTTGCGGTTCGGTTTTCACACAGGCACAGTGAAGGAAAAAATACAGAATTTAGGTCAGTCGGTTCGTAGTTCCGCTTCAACTGTGCGATACCCTCACGTAGGGCGACCAAAATGCAACATGTCAGAAATTCATACTATTATTGGTCGGGAGAGGCTAATCACGTCTTGTTACCCCCTGTACACTGCATGTCAAAAGATGCTGAAATTCGGCCCAACTCAGAAATAAGTGTTACGAATCAGATGAAAATCACAGAGTGTATGCCCGGCCTAAACTAACACAATCATCAAAGAGGACTGTGTTTTGCCAGTGTTGATGGACTCAATCTGCTTTGTCTATGGTTTGATCATCATTTTGTTTCCAATTATATGTTCAGATATTCATACAACAGAATATTCTGGGGTCCATTAAAATTTTTATGAAACTGATCATAAATGCTGGGACTGGCTGGCAGTTTTTTTAAAGAACGCTTGCCAGGAAATAGTTGAATTCTAGAATAAAAGTTAGACAATGGCTGCCACTGATTTATGCATACTTCCCTATAGAGTAGGAATAATAAAACAAGTCCGAATTCAAAGTATGCATAAAACAAGAGGCAAAGTACCTAGATAACCTACTACTATGAAATTCTGAAGTGTGCCTCCAATGGACACTTTACTATCCCATGAGGCCACAGGAAATATGTTGTGAATGGTAGAAAAGTGATTCAACTGACAATGACAACATGATGAATGTAACATGTCTAGATTACATTACTACACACATTTATTGAAAATACTCTTTGTAACAGTTTCGAAGTAATTACATATTAGAGGATGTTTTGGATGCATCCATTGCCATGTTGGTTCAGTTTAATTGCATCGTTACTGCATGACTGTGACCACAGTCCAAATTGTTTTCTGTGGTAATCAACGTTATGCCACAAATGCGATTGATTTAATTTACTGAACCTGAAACATTCCTGTAATAAAACTGTAACATTTGGTTAAAGTGTAGTTTTATTCCACGGACATATATTTGAGATTACAGCAAAAAGATATAATTTCTTTCAGAGTTGATCAGGGCAAAAACAATTCAGAAACTGCCTTTGCTGTTTTGCAGCACTGACATCCCTAAACGCCGCTCTGTTTTTGTGGAGTAATCAGCAGTCTTACGCAGTGTGATCTGCATTCGGACCTCTCTGCTGAAACAAGCTTTTCTACAATGTGTGTGCGTGTTTAGTCTGACAGAGACAGAGAGAGTGAGATAATAAACAGAGAGCAGCACACTCCAGTAAGCGCCCTGCTGCGTGTCGGGCTCTTCCTCACGGTTATAAGTCTTGTGCGGCAGTATGTGTGTTTCTTATCTGTAATGCATCCAGCAGATGAAGAGAGCAGATACACGCTCCACATACACGGTCATAAGTCACATCACACTACTGAGCTGGTCTCGGATGGGGGACGAGGACAGGAAATGAGACGAATGGACAAACAAACACACATGTAATGAATTGATGTAACCATGGTAGCACTCAATGGTGGAGCAACCATTATATGTGCACTTGTAGGTATTACTAAACTTCCCCGCTTACACTTTGTTGGGGGATAATTGATATATTTTATTTAGACTTATTTTGCACGATTGCAGTGCGAAGACTGGTGCTCATTTATAAATATCTAATTTTCAGCAAAATATCACATAACAAGCTTCATTCTATTTAACCAAAATAAAGTAAAAACAGTAATATTGTGAAATATCTTTTTTACAATTTGACAAAGCTGAATTTTCAGCAGCCATTATTCCAGTCCACAAGGTCAGACAGTGCCTTACTCATTCTCTGTGTTCAGCTCCTGGTAAGTTAAAATTAATTTTATTTATTCATTTGAAAACACTTTATTTGAAGGTCCAACTTTCACTGTTAACTAACTTTTACCTCAATAAACTCCTAATTTGCTGCTTATTAATAGTTAGTAAGGTAGTTGTTAACTTTAGTAGTTTTTGAGTTACTTCTTTTGTACTTTTTGTCCCTAGTATTCTTATTTTCAACATTATTGAAACAATGTTTTAAACCTAACTGAAGTATTACTGAAATGCTCCATTTACTGACATTTCTGGAAAGTTTACTTTTTAAACTTTCAAATGATATCTCATATAAATGTATCCATAGAAACTAGGCATTTGTAAAGTGATGAGATGTATAATGTTTATTTTAGAGAGGCTGATGAGATTTATAATGTGTCCCCCACTTTTCAGATCATTCCTGCTCGTATTACTCATGTCTTTTATCAAAATGGAATGGTTCGAATATAATACAGCACTCAGAAATGAATTTTAACAGAGCCCTGCATGATATTGTGATGCGTTTGTGTCCTTTTTTTCATTCTCTCAAGTGTCTAGATGAAAGATGTGGGTGGGTGAAACTATCCCAGAATTCATAATGAAATATCAGAAGCCAGTTTAGCAGCAGGTCTTTGGTGGTTTACACATTCTCTGCTGAAGCATCTGCTCACAAACACCAGAAGCTTTGGATTTGGCAGTTCAAGTATCCCTGGAGGAGAATCCCAGAGAAACTCTCCCAACTGACAAATGATCTCCTGCAGAGAGGAGGTGCTCTCCTCACAGTCACCTGCTGAACATGTGAGTCAATGAGTTGTGCACCATTTAGGCCGTGACACATCAAATCAACATCAAAGTACTAGCAACAAAGCCAACTGTGTTGTCACCTCAGCGTCGCATGCATCTGGGTCAAAAAGTTGCTCTTGAACACACCTCAAAGACACAGTCAATGGACATCTAGCATGTACGTTCTGCTCCTGTGTGAGAGAAAATAACTCTCCATATCAACAGGTGGCATTAGTCTATATTTGTTAATCAAAATGGGAAGCAAAATGTGGACTGTGGATATACAAATTGTAAACAAAGGAGTGCTCGTTTACTATTTTGATGTTGATCACTTAGTCTTAAATTTCTTCATTCCAGACAAATGGCACAAAAATATTTGCCTACTGGAATACTCAGGTAAAACGAAGATGTAAAGTTAGTCTGTTCTGTATCCCCTCTTGACTTTGTCATTGCTTTCATCACTTTTCTCGTGCACTGGTTCACTAAGCTGAACAGCCAATTAAAGCGATCTCTCTTACCAACTGACAGACACCAACATGCTCAATCGGGCAAAAAGTCGCAGATGGGCCCAACTAGCGCAGACAGTGTGGAACGCCACAAAATCTGAGTTTACAGATGCTCAACAACGGCCAGGCATGCCGACTTGCCAAGAGATAGGTTCGATCTACTGATGATGAACGATGAATGAATGTGTAATTTATGATGTTTAAATCATACCTGTAAACTCCCTGTAAAACACCAGTAATACCTGTAAAACATTTCGGCCAGGAAAGCCTCTGGTTATCTTAAGGCGCCCCTGCTTATACAGTAAATAGTGTCTTGTAATCCTCTGAAGATATCTATGGTTTTGTTGATGCAGTAATCCTGTGTTTGCATTTCTCTAGAGTAGGGTCTCAGATGAATCAGACAATTAAAGATTCGATTAGATTGGTGTTGGAACAATCCAAAGAGCCAAATTCCACAAAGAGGCACAAGACAGCAGGATGTTCATAAATCAGATCTTAGTGTCAGCCAGTCTGAAGCAAGCCTAACCAGCCCACTCTTTCAAAGAACAACTTACAAAATTAAAACAAAAGAACACTTCTTGATAATCCCAATTCAGGAAGGAGCATGACCATCACATGATAGAATCCATGACAGAAATCATGAGCTTCTGCAGATTGACTTCACCCAACTAGCAGACAAGGACTAGACTGAAATTCCTTCTAAACCCTTTTGACCTTTGTTCCTCAGAACACATCCTCACGTTCACAGAATGGCACAGAAACTGTCTTTTACATGTGTAGATGCACCAAAATCATCTTAAAAGGACTTATGAGCAACTAATAATTTCTATGCATATCTTCACATCATGTATGTAACCCACACATTTGACTTTCATGTTCTAATCACTCATTTTGTATGTATTTTGAATAACTATTGAACAGTTTATAGGATTATATTCATGCTGGGTATGTATGAGTTTGAAAATTCATGTTTTAAAAGTTTCTATCAATCAATACTTTGTAAAATGTATTATATTCTGATTATAGAAATCATGTCAAAAATTATACTCTGCAAGAGCAGGAAAATTTGGACCACGTGACTGATAAGATAACGTGTTGATTTATGTATTGGGAAGAGAAACATAGCAACAACCCGAGCTAAGACAATGTCTAATTGGTCAAGACACCATTTGGGATGTGTCCAACAGCCCAGGTTAAAAACTCAGGACACCATCAAATTTAGCTTTTAGTCATTGCTTTTTGCTTTGTACTTTTAGCCATGCTTAGAGCCCTAATGCAAAAATCTAAAAGCCATGCTTTTTCAGCCTTGTCTTGCCTTTTTGCCATTGCGTTTTGACGCTCTTTGAGCGTGCTCTGGTTTACACTCCAGCTGCTCCTCTAAAACCATGAGGAGAAACTCCATCTAGTCTCGTCACTTTTCTTGCTGGCTTCTACTTTAATTTCTTTTCTTTTCTGTTGAGAGTTTCATGTTCTGAGTTAAGTTTTGCCGCAACGCCGTGTCTCAGAGTTCACCTCGAGTCTGTGACCGCCTCAAAACTTAAACCAGCCCACAACTCCGCATCTTCAGCCAGCGGCCAAGACTTCACTACGAACGACCACTGAGCTTCCAGCCAATCAGCAACCTTGGGAAACCCCTTTCTGCAAGGATGACAACAAGGGAACCCCCTAAACAAGCAACGCAAGTACCTCCAGGTTCTAGCTGAGCTGGTGTATTTAATATAAATTTTAACCTCATTGAGGAACTCAATGCAAGGGTTAATTAAGGGATTTATGGTTTTTCAGGTCTATGCAATTGCACATATTGCTATAAACTTTTCACATTTTCACATTCACAGTCTTAAACTGCCGATTTTGTTGCTGTGCTAATTAATAGTTTTTTCACTATATTTTGGATTTTAATATCCAGTGCAGAGTTGATGTTATACGGCTCATTCAGTGAATCGCTGACCGATTCGGTTGATCAGCCATAAAACAGTGATTCCGTCCAAATCCCCTTTAAAAAAAAAAAAAAAAAAAAAAAATCCCTTTGAGCTAAATTGACCTGGTTCCCTCGCAAATCAGTGGGCAGGGTTAAAGAGGCAATCCTCTAGAAGTAGCCATTGATTTTCTTCTGCAGAGGCAGTTTTTCATCGCAATATGATGTCATAATGTGACAAATTCAAAACAAGTCGTTTTTCAGCTTGGTTTGAATAAAAGCAGTTTTTGAATTCTGAATCTTACATGGTGTTTTTTATAGTACATTGATATGTCAAAAGATCAAGGAAACTCTGCTCTCTCAGCTCACGACCCCTTTAATTGAGAATGCTATTTAACTGTAAGGCAGAACTTTCATTCATACAACTTTGTTGTGATTCCCATTTCCAAAGAAAACTAGAAAGAGGAACTGCAGCCGCTATACTTGTGTCACAATTTCTCTCGTTTGCTCTTCATTAGCTCTAACATGAAATCCTCCCGAGTATCTTAAAATCTAACAGCGTCTCTCTGTGAGTCCTCAGTGACTCTACGAACCTTTCATGAAGAGCTGCTCATCAATCAGTGAGCTCAGTAATGAATAGAGATGAACACAGAGACACATAAAGCACTGATGATCACAGCTACATAATCCTGAAATTTACCTCATAAATAATGGAGAATATTTGTGTCTCATAGCTCACATCAAGATGCCGCATGCATAATATATTATAATTAGAGAAGGATCAATTAGAGGCCATTTTTCATTTGTCAGTTGTGAAATATCTCTCTATATTTCACTCTGGGTGAGAATGAGGCTGATTTGCCTTTTGTGTGATAAATCAACATACTGTAGACTTGAAGATTCAGCCTCACTGAAGGTGTTTGCTAAGTCAAGCATCACTATTATTACTCAGAGTTAGTAATTTGAACAAACTTCTAACCCCATTGTTTAAATCCACAAATATGAATGCTGCCTCAAATCAGGGGGGGGGGGGGTCTAAAATCTACTGGTGATTCTGCTACACTATAAGAGAAATGTCAAAAAAAGTGAATTATACAGGAACTGGAATGAATTGAAAGTCAAATTTCTGGTAAATTTGTTAAATGGAGGCCTACTTCAGCCCCTGCACACATAACCTCACTCAAACACATGCACAGGCTACATGTCTGGTATATCGTCTTTAAAAAGCATTTTAACTTTCACCCTATTGCAGTTTTGACTGTAATACTGTGAGACTGGATGAAGGGTAAATATTATATTTTGGACAAAAATAAAAAAGAAGGTAATAAAATGCTGTGTTAACTCTTTGCTAGTTCTTTTGTGTTTATAGTTTCCCACATGTACTCTAAAATGATCTAATTTCAACTGTAATAAAATAAAATCAAAAATAAAATAAAATAGCTAGCTAGTTGGTTAACAGTACGTTCTCTATATGAAAAAAGACTATGCTAGATATAATGGGACATTTCATACCATTTTACAGTAAAATACTGTTACATGTACACTTTCTGAAAGTGAAAAAGAGCAAGTCATCTTATAATTTACAGTGAAAAATCATAAATTGATATTTATTGAATTTAATGCTCACATTTAATGGTTTTTCATATTATTATTATTATTATTATTATTATTATTTTCTCATAATTTATGTATATTAGGGTTTTATATTACATATTGTGTGTCTTACCATAATGGTGTTTTGTATTAGTGTGTTTGACACTAGGAACGTTGATTCTGGTAACCAAAAAAAAAAAATCAGTAAATGCATTCCATAAATGCATTTTGTAGCATGTATTTTAACCACAAAATGATGAGATTTATGTCTGTAGTAATAATAATAATAATAATAATAATAAAACATATTTGTGGAAAGTACCAGCAAACATTACTCTGTTTGGTCTATTATTACTGCTGTCACCATGAGGGAAAAACACAATTATGGTAGATCCTACAGGTCTTGGCTAATAATCTGAAGGTCAATGGTTTAAATCCCAGAAGGGATAATGTGGAAAATGAGACTAGGATCTGTTAACACTAGTGTGCTCTTGAAAAAGGCACTTAAAAGACCAGTTACTCAAAAATGAAGCTGTTGTGAATGTCCTTTACTTTGAACAAGACCATATCTGCTAAATTACATATAAAAATGGGAGTACATGTGCAGTGAAATCAGTAGAAAAAGCTCAAGTATTATCCTTAAAGGGATAGGAAATTTTATTCACCCTAATGCCTCGCCAACAAAATGAGCTGTTTTTTTCAGAATGCAACAGCTGTTCTTTTCCATATCATAACTGGTGGCCATCAGACTCTGAAAAGGTACAAAACAAATACTGTTAATGCACTATGCACAATATTTCAAGGCTTCTGAAACCATACAATAGCTTCGTAAAAGAGTGAAATGCATATGTGTTTCATGAGTCCACTTTTTTAGCTTGGAAAAGAATGGCTTCACAAGCTACAACATATCTTCTTTTTAACAATAGAAGGTCAACAGAAAACATGAGTGCAAGTAAAGGATGACATTTTAATTGTTGTGTGCACTATCACCATGCCGTTCCCTCTCTCTGAGTGATTTGAAGGGCTGTGTGATGTTTGCGTGTATGACAGGTTGTCATGTAGGAACCATCTGTGCAGTGGCGTCCCTAAACTCCTCTGAAGATTTCACGTCATCCAGTCAGTTTAATGTTGCTTTGATCCTGCTTTTTTCCATTCCTGTTAGACAGTAATCGCTTTTTGTTTGCTGTCAATCTGTTACACAGTTCACATCGTGATGCAAGCTTCAACACATTTTCATTTCTGACCTTATCAGTCACAGCACTCGATCGCTCGTAACTCATCGCATTCTGACAATGACAAATATGATGCATTCTGTTTACTGTCATTTTAGTGCCAAAATGGGAACAAAATATCATCAGATGGTGATACATGTTTTAGTCACAAAAACTTTGTGAGAGACATCTAGCTGTATTTCTCAAGGGTTTAGTGATCTAGCTAGCCTTTTTATAATGGAATACACATTTACTACTTACTAAATATGGTGTGGTTTAGGCCCTTGTGAAAATTAAGTGTATTAAACGTACACTTGTAGTATACTTGAAAACAGTGCACTTTCATGACTAAGTACACTTAAAAAGTAAAAAAAAAAGTGTAAAAATGTGAAATATGCTTTAGAGAAGTACACTTGTTTTGATGTGTTGACTAACATGCTAAAACACATGTAAAGTACTTGATTGTAATTTTAACTGTACTAAATTGCAACTCCATCATTACAAATTGAGCTGGGTAGATTAGGCCTGCGTACATAACTGATTACAGATTACATAATGAAAACTGTAGTTAGTAATGCAATGTAGGTTACTAATTTTAGGTAATGTATTCTTACTACTTATTAGATTACTTTAAAATTACTTTTACTTTTATCTAATTGTTTTAGACTTAGCATTAAACATTACCATATTAATATAAAAGAGCAAAGTGAAAAAAAAAATACATTTTTTGATATCAACATCATAAAATGCATTAAATTATTGAAATATTAACTTCCTCAGATATATGTCAAGTAGGTATTTCATGTTTGGCTGCAAAAACATTTGAGAATCCCTGCATTTTATATATATATATATATATATATATATATATTAGGGGTGCAACGGTACGCGTATCGTGTACCGAACGGTTCACGGGCAAGTTCCAAATGGAAGTGATCATCCTTATCCCCTTGGATTGGGGACTTTGGAGTGAGCAGGGCACGTGCGTGTCGTTATTTAGTCGTTTGGAACGCACTTGGTGAAGGGAGCGATCTAATTTCCTCATTATCTTCAGCTGGGATGTTCCCGTGACAACGCAGAACAGTGTCCGTCAGCAGATTCGCTGATGGACAATGGCATTTAAAAAAAAAAGAAAAAAAAAAAAAGCATATTTTATATAGCATATATAGCATATTTTAAAAACGTTTTAAATATAAAATGCAGGTTTATTTTTCAACAGTTATGCTAACAACAATAAAAAGACGTTTATGACATTAAAACAGCGACATCTGCTGATGGACAACATGCTGCGTTGTCACGGGAACATCCCAGCTGAAGATAATGAGGAAATTAGATCGCTCCCTTCACCAAGTGTGTTCCAAAAGACTAAATAACGACACGCACGTGCCCTGCTCACTCCAAAGTCCCCAATCCAAGGGGATAAGGATGATCACTTCCATTTGGAACTTGCCCGTGAACCGTTCGGTACACGATACGCGTACCGTTGCACCCCTAATATATATATATATATATATATATATATACATACATACAGCCGCAATGACTATGTTCAAGGCAAAAACAATTCATTTGCATCACTCATTCCTGCATTATCTGAACAAACTGTCATGCTATGGTGAGATAAACGCACAAAGAAGGCAAAGATAGATGCAAATAGTCTTTAATAATCCACAATAAGGCAAACACAGGACGGACAGGCAGGATGCACACATAGGGACCATGTAGACTGGACAAGGGATCACAGGACAGACTGAACTAAATACACAGGCAACTGAAGGTAATTAACAAAACACACCTGAACCAAATGACAATCATCAGACATAGATGGAAAACTAGGTCACACAGAGTACATGGGGGGAGAAAACACAATGTAATGTCCAAGGGTGTGACACAAACATGAAAACAGCAATGACATTACACACCCAAAGTCTTCCAGGTTCGATAGATTTTTGTTCAGACTTCCAGAATCAATAGTCAGTAAAGGTCAATCTGGATATGATGAAAACAGTATTTAACAGTGTAATAACTTAGCATAATTATTTGTCAGATGATACGTAATTAGTTGCTACCCAGCACTCTTTAGTTTACCATAAATGGTTCTTTTTCACAAGGAGGTCTGCACTGTATACTACACACTATTCCTTAAAAATATTATGTGAAACATTAGGTACAGAACTACAAATGTTTGAAAAAGTACTCGTAGTATGCTAATTTTCATATATGATTTCACTACGGCCGCATTCAAACAGCATAATACAGTTGTCAGTCCTCTATTTGAGTGCTTAATGCGGTTATGTATGAAGTACAAGTATTTAAGAGAGCGACAACTGCATGTTAAACCAAACTCAAAATAATGTTCGACTATGTGGACAGAACCATTCTGGACGTTTGGTAGTCTGATCAAATGATGAGTCATAATCACAGCTCATGATATGATTCATTCATCACAATGGAAACGGATGGTCAAGTGGACTCAACTTTTTGATGAACGTTACCCACTCATACAGAAAAAAATGATTTCAGTATATACTGTGCACTGTAGACATATTATATACTGCAGAAATAGTAAGAGTAGAAGTATGGTAGTTTGGTATTCTGAACAGAGCCATTTTCTGTGTTTATGGCCTCCGTCAGTATTGTTATTTCATATCGATCCACTGCTGCCACTGCCATAACGACAGCTTTCTAAACAGGGCCAGAAATCTTGAGCGCTTTACTAAAAGGCCTTTGCATTGATTTCCCAAATGTCATTTTGCTCGTAATGACAGTTCATTCATTTTGAAGTGCCTTAACCATTGAAAAAGGGCAATCAGTCTTGTAATTCTGCAACAGGAATGTCTACTAACATTATGCCCATTAACCTTTACCCTTTTTATATAACTTGTTTTGAGCCATTTTGTCAGGTTTTTAACTGGGATTTGACACAAATTTTATCAAGCAGGACATGTGTGAAATATAGGAATAAGATAGCATTGTTATGTTGCTAGTTTTGTCCCTCACAAATCTCTCTGTGATATTCTCTTTCATGTTTCTATTAAACATTAGAATTAATAATTTATTGAGACGAGAGAGAATCTCACAAAAATGCATCTAGCGCAGTGGTGGATCTGGGAAATGATTATTGGGTTGACAAAGAAGTGGCATAAGGACTATGTGGCGTGGAAACTTCAAAGCAAGCACCCATGCATAGTTTTTATGGATTTATGGCCTGACATACACAGTCATGTCCATGAATAAATAAACACTGTTGCTACTGTATTGTTTAAAAAAATAAGTAAACAACATAATATCTATATCCAGGGCACCAACTGTCTACTAAACATGCCAACAAATTCTAAATTTCTCAGAGTTTGCATCAGTGTGTTTGTCTATTATTTCTGCTGAGAAAGGACAAGTAATTTCATTAATAATAACATAAATAATAACAGGTTTTATAAGAAAAAATAAAAACAATTTTGTCGAAAGATCGCAAGATTTTGTAGAATGTCAGTCTTTTTACAGTACATAGTGGGAACAAAGTTGTAAAATATCTACTAGATAAAATAGAAATCACAGATTTCCAAACCATGTTTGAGTTTCAATTAATGACATTGGACATCTCACGTCTGTGATTTCATGTAGGTTACCAATTCAAACAGGACTAGAGGTACACCCTATTCCAAAATGTGGAGATCCATGTATCTGGAGATTTTTGGCTTCTCTATATCTATGAAAGTGCAGCAGACAATCTGCACTCCATGAGGAAATCTGAGTTACGGTACTCAACAAGGGTCAGAATAAACCAGGAGAAGCGTTGTGGGAAATAACAACATAGCGCAATCACTGACATCCTATCTGGACAGAACTGGATTTCCCAAAGGACCTCTGAGTACGAATGCTGTAAGTAGCTACTGTAGATTCAGCCAAGGCGAAACCTGTAATTTGCTCTGTGGTTGTTTCCTATGTTGTTTGAGGAAAACGTTTGATTTGCTCTAGCTTAAAACCACCATCTTCCCACTGCTGAGAATCCACATCTAATTCCGTTGGGCTAAAACAGCAAGCTACAATATACTCATTGTCTAAAGGCCCGTTCACACCAGGAAAGATAGAAATATAAAGATATAGTTGAAAAAATCGTTCTCAATATTAAAGAACAGCAGAGTCCACACTACAACTATAACGATAAACGCACAGAGAAACAGTATCGTTGGAATAACTTTCAGAACGATTTTTGTCCAGCTGATGATCGATAAAAATTTTGACAACCAATCATTATCAATCCTGCTGTCACGAGCTCGAGAATTTAAAGCGGCAGACAAGTGTGCGCTGAGAATAAACAGACGATATCATCCGCTGTGGACGCCAATATAGTTATCGTTATAGTTATCGTTTTTAGTGTGAACGGGCCTTAAACCTGATGTGTAGATGTAAGTTAGCATATATAACATAACACTTGTTACTGTTATATCTTGTAGTTCACTTAGTGGTCAGATGTTGATTCTGCTCTGAGTGAACTGTTCAGTGAAGGAGTCTTCAGACTGATTCAGCTCTCTTGAGTTGAAAAGACTATTGAACAATGTATTAAAATAACTAGCTTGTAATAGTCATTTGTTCATGAATTGAGGCACATTGGTTGCGTGTTAAGTTTCTGATTCACTAAGAAGAATTGATTCAGTCATTTGTTTGTGAATCACACTATAACGAGTACACTCAATCATGCTTAATTGTCATGAAAACAATGTCAAAACAATGCAAACTTTTTTGAAGCTTCTAGAAAATGGCAGTATTAGCTTAATGTGCAATTTAAGGCTGTCAAGTAAAAAAAGCATGCATGAATATAGAATGTAGCATGTGTAGGCATTTAATACATTTGAATGTGTCTTATCCAATCATGATTTAGAGCTGGAAATTTTAGAGTGTTTATGTTTTTTAATTGATAACACATTGCAATTTATTATGCAGTGAAGTCCAAAATGTTGATCTTAGCATGATATGTTTAGTCATACTACAACAGGACTTTGGCATGCCATACCATTTATGCATTTAGAAGATGCTTTTATCCAAAGTAATTTACATTACAATAAAAGGTACACATTTCATTTTATCAGGAATCAAACCCATGGCCTTAGCATGATTGTAGAATTCCTCCAAGCTTTTGGCTCATATGTGGAATTCATTGTTTACTTCTACAACATGCAAAACATGAGGCATTCTGGGATATCTGATAGTGATGATGCAGCTTTGCCTTCAGCAGCATCCTGTAAGACACCTGCTGAGAACAGAAACTCATGCAGCTCTGAGACACATAAGAGCTGCAAGCTTCTCTCCTCATCAAAGCTTTTCTTCATAAAAATTCCAGTTAATGTCTTTTTTTTCTGGAATTCCAGTTTTCTGAATAGCCATTGTACTTTGTGGATCAATAGTAGTGTTAACAACTTATATTGCTCAATCCATAATAATCAAGACTGTTTGCATGCCTACTTATTTTGAAGTGCAAACGCATGTTGATTTCTCAGATGATAATCACTTAGCTTGACTTCATGCTATCTACTGAACTGAATGACAGTTATGTTTCCAGCTTTGCACTTTGCTTAATTTTTGTTGCTGTATTCCATCGCTATTTCTAAAATACTACATGACGTTTGCCGTATGAATGTTTCATTAGGTCCAATTATGCAGCTGCCCAAGGGAGACGTATTCATATTACAAGAAAGATGCCTTAGCTTTGTGAAAGGGGAAAAAAAAGAAGGAAAAAGTCTTGAATAATTACTTGAGCATTTGTTAGAAAATAGATTAGGTTTTGCCTTCTTTTTAAAACACGTGGTTTTGTCAGTTTTCATAACTATTGAATCGTGAGAGATTTGGGAGGCAGCGGCCACATGCCTCCTTCTTTGCCCCCTTGCTGTTTTCATTGCCGTCTTTATGTGTCTGTCTGTGATGCCAGTAGCAGGTTGTTTATTTCAGCTCTCTGTAGGTGACATAGGGCTATTGGATCTCCGCAGGGGTAAAATGGATAGATACATAAATAAATGAGAGTGTGAGGAGCTCAAGGCAGAGAAGATCTGTAGCCCTGAGCTCTGACTTCAAATAGTCAGTGATTCCATGTGAAACCTCATGTCTTCCAATAAACCTTTATCTTCCATACTGCAGTCATCTCGGCCTGCCAGACCACACTGGAGCTGCCTATCATGGGCTGAGGCTAATGCTGCCGGGAAATTTCTTGTTAAGTCTTGCCAGTAATTCTCAAGAGCAGCATCCATTAAACCAGCATTCGTAAATAGCTTTGTGAAGATATTGTTGACATGTGCTTCTAATGGTGTGTATGACTTTTGCATAGTGAAAATACAGTACATGTTGGCTTGTGGCTTTAAATAGGTGGCACAGGGGGTGCCAGTCTTCTTTGTCAGTTGAAGCCATATTATATGAAATATTAATTAGAAGTTCCTCACACAAAGCTGTCATGTGACTTCAGAAGACTTGATTTTTTGCCATTTTTGCCCTTTTGGAAATTTACATTATCTGTTGGTTTTATAGATGCAAGCTTATATTTCAGTAGAGGCAGATCCTCTACTGAAAGTGACAAGTTGATGCATTCATCAAATAAGGTTGATTACCTTTATTTAGAATGAATGTCTAAATTTCAACTATTTCTGGCTGAAGTGTTCATTCAAATAATGGAAAATGGCTATTGAATGAAGTAGATTTATTATTTTGTTATAATGCCAGTTTGTAACATCATATACATTCACAGTGGGTGATGAATAAAATGATTTATTTATTTATTTATTTATTTATTAGCATTAGCAAAAGTGTATCTTATAATTGTATCTGGTGACAGTTTCTTAAATCACCATTTTCTTTTATTTGTTTTTCGCAAATTTTCATACCTCATGTTGATGCCGATAGCCTCGTGGGCAGCGTGTCGATATACAGCGCTGTTGCTCTTCGGGCGTCCCAAGTTCAAGTCCCGATCCTGTCCCCTTCTCTCTATCTCACTTCGCTTCCTGTCCTCTCTACATTGTCCTATCAAATTAAAGGCAAAAATGCCAAAAATAAAATCTATCCAACTCTATCGCACGACCAATTTGTACATATTTTACGAGGTGGCTAATTTGTACGAATTTGTACGACCTCACTCATACAATTTTGTAAGATTTGTCTACACCCCAGTAACAGTTAGATTTAGGGGCGGGGTTAGGTGTAGGTCATTCGTACAAATTCATACGAATTGTGCAACTCGTAAAATACGTACGATTTATTCAAAATCATATGAATTTGTATGAGTGAGGTCATATGAAAACGTAAGAATTAGCCACTTCGAAAAATATGTACCAATTGCCGTAAGATCAGGCTGAATATATCATGCTTCCTTTTAGGTAATACTGCCATTTGACAAATACATAAATTACAAAAATTCAATCTGTCACTCAATAAATGTGTTATACTGTGCATTACCATGCAGAACATATACACTTTATAAAAGTTTTTCAAATCAATTACATATATACACTGTGGCGGGAGGAGCAAACGACAGACACAGTGGGTGTGGCGTCAGGCCTCGGAGAGGCTTTTATTCAACAGAAATTTAAATTAAAGTGTCCA
>JAFVLL020031240.1:0-17665 GCA_021397915.2 Tor tambroides
TTGGACTCACCTGGCTGACACAGCTTGCCTGACTGAAGGTACTGACTGCACGCATGTAGCTCTGGTTTCTGGAGCGAAACTGTGGAGGGTTGAAGGTGGTTGCTGGGTCCAGAGACACGCTGGGGTGAGGACGCATATCTCTCGTTGTTTGCAAGTGGTAGCCAGAGCTAAATGGAGGGAACAACCAAAAACTAATGTAGCCAAAGAGTAACCAATTCAGAATTAGATTGAAGGGTCACTCTGCAATAACCAACAATGGTGAAATTTTGGCAAACTCTGAAGATATGATTTAAGATAAAGTGACTTGGTTAACAGCTTTGCTGTCATGAACCCAAATGTAAGACATTTTAAGTGTGCAAACTTATATGCCACATATGAAGACAGATACACACCAAAATGAAGATGCAAGCAAGCAAACTATTTTCCCAGAGGTGCGAAGGAAACATCATACATTATGGTTGTTTTTGGACACTAATGAGCATCAACCATCTTATTTTTCCTATTTTTCCAAATTGGTTATTGCTTGGATTTTTTATGGTATGATGGCCTAACAAAGAGAAACCGTCAAATCATGTGACGTGTTACAGCGAGGCCTCAGGACACACATTATCAGTGCTTCTAGTCTCAATCCAAAACCACAGACAGCAACTATCTGTCAGCAGAAAATACCAGGCAACCATATGGATTGGAGAGAAAGTGTAGAGAGAGCGAAAGAGAAATCGGATGACATTTTTGAAGCCTCTAACACTTCCTCACTGCCAAGACATCTCAAACATCGACAGCGTTCCCTTCATCCTCAGTTCTCTCATCAGCAGCTAATGTGTGAATTCTCAACTGCTTTCACATAAACACGACAAGAAAAATAATAACCTTGGTTCTTTATCCTTAAAAGTGAAGTGTGTGATTTCTGTGACATAATTATAAAAATAACGACTGTTTTCAAACAGGTTTTCCTCTGTCTGCCATTAATTGGCAAACAGACACTGTACCATTGATATCCAAACTAACACCACTGATAGAGCCAATGTTGATGTGTCTGGCTGTCTGGGATGCTCAAACAAACTTTTCAGGGTACTCAACTTTTAAATGGTTAACAAATAGTCATAGCAAATTAAGGCATTCAGAACATTATACACTCCAACTTTAAAATGTTCATAATCCAAAAGACGCAGGCATAATCTCAAACTTTGTCTCACTATTTCTTTTATCCCCACAAACAGCAGCCAAGACTTTGTACCTCTCATTTAAATGTTTATGAAATATCCTGACAGTGAATTTATGCCTGTGAGCCCCTATCCTTTAATCAATGAATGAAAAAAGGAAGGAATTTGATTAACTTGATGGTCACAGTGATTCCTGTATTATGCAAACTCATCTCAGCCATCATAATACAGTACAACCCAATTTAACTACATTAACCTAGAGTCAAAATCAGTCCACTTATTGCACAAGTTATTCTGAGATATCAGAATTACTATGAATTACTCATGAAGGAAAGACTCAGAAATGAAAACTAGACATGTAGGTTTAGAAAATTAACTGTATGTGTAATGTTCAAAATCAACTATTATTGTTATCTTTTTAATTGTAAGCAAAGGCCTTGGAAATTATATAAAAAAAAAAAAATGCAGTGAATGAAATTGTGTGGGTGCATGCCTTATTTTAATAATGTGTATTGAATGGAGATCATGGTACGGCTCGAGAATGTAATAAAACAGAAGCTGTGATTTAAGTCTGTAATTATCTGTAATAATAGACATTAATTCCCTAGTTGTTAGCTGATTAATTAGACTGAAATTACTGAAAGTGAGAAAGTAACATGATGTTGCTGCTTTTCTTTCATGCACCTAAATGATAAAATGAGGAGCTACGGCTGACAGAGTCTATAAAATGTCAGGTTAGTGTGGCCTGTGAACTGGAAAGTTACTAAGATCCCCTTTTCCTGTTGCCCTTGAGCAAGATAGCAGGTTTTTCTAGGACTGCCATTCATCAACAGACATACAATAGATGTAAAACATCTGCTAAATGACACATAACTAAATGAATATTGCTGATGATTTGGCCATTTTGTCATTTTCTACTTACTTTCTTGATATAGACCAATGATTTCTTTAAAACTTCTGTTACACAGAATAAAAAAGTCAATAAAAAGTCAAACATGTTTTATCTCTCTCTGATGTTGTTCCAAACAATGAACTATTCATTTTTGGGTTAAAAAATTATTTAAAACAACCTATTAACTACTGTACATAAAATATTTGTTTACTCTAAGTTTATCCAATCGGCATAATTTTAAGTTCAAAAAGATACAGCATAGAATTGTGGGTAAGTCAGAATGGGTAATTGGCGTGGTAACTGATACCTTTCCTTGCTAAGAAAGTGCTCACTTAGAACACAAATGTAAAAATGAATGTATTTCACTGTGTCATCAGCAGCTATATGAACCCAGCTCACGGGTTTCTGAGTGTGCAGGATTTGTAGGCACCAAAGTCACACACAGAGCAACTATTTTGGGAAATATAGAGTTTGATGGTGTCTCTGGAGCAACCTAGACACCTTGTGCCTCATGTTGTTTTCCATTTTCAGCAATGTCGCCTCACACCCAAACAGATGCCCTTCTTATCATCAGTTTGACAGCAAATAAAAATGACTGTCTGGACTGTGTCTCAACAAAATCCAAACTTTACGCTGTAGGCTAGCATTGGGAAAGTTACTTGAAGTAGTCAATTGCCAATACCTTTTTCTAGATTACTTAATGACCTTATTTACTCAGTCAGTACATTTTACATTTTACGTGCCCATGTCACAGTATCAAGTGACAGATTATTTTTTTTATTATTATTATTATTGTTAATTTTTTTTTTTTTTTTTTTTGATTGCAAGTACTGCCATTCTCAATCTGTCAATACAGCAAAGGCAAAAATTAAATTAAATTAAATTAAATTAAATTAAAATAAAATAAAATAAAATAAAATAAAATAAAATAAAATAAAATAAAATAAATAGAGATTTAGAAATTCTCTGACATTAAATGTAGGTTTTTATTGAACCATCATTCAGGTTGAATATGTAAAATAAATAGAGTAGCCAAATCACCTCATTACACTGTAAACAATTTTTCGAAGTTGTAGATAAAATAGATTATGTTTTATTTCTGTCTTTATGTGGTCACTGCACAATTTTGATCACTTCAAAGCTTCAAATTTAATATAATGTTACTTTGCTGTTTCTTTGAAATTAATTGTAAAACTGACTTGCATTTTTTTTCTCTCAGTGAACAAGAAAAACAATTTTCTGATTACAGTACAGCATTATATACTTTATAATACGCTACACTCAAAACTGCAGGCCTGTTTTATTGTCAGTGTTTAAACCAGGGAGACAACGTTGATATGACATTCACTAAAATACAATCAACAAACTCTGATTTGATCATGTTGTCCTTAATATTCTTATGTGGATTGCAACATTAAAATATTTTAGCTCTGTAATATTTGAGATGCTCCTAGCATCAAAATCCAATATTCTTCTGCAGACTACAGAGAATTTCATACCAGCAATTGCATTATAAGACAAGAGTTGGTGATAGTTAAGCCCTGAGATGTCCTAATTAAGTGTCCCTATTGTTATTTAGTGACGTCTCTTGCCCATAACATCTCATAGTGCACTTATTATAGGCACAATCTCTGGGGCAATGTGGGTTAAGCGTCTTTCAGGAAGGGCACCATGGTGATAAATCATGATCTCAGCAACTCTCCAGCTCCTGGAACGCACCTGTGCAGGGCCAAATCTACAAACCCAACACCAACATCTGCAACACTGCTATCGTCAGGAGTCATGGCTTTAAAGAACGATGTTGTTCATGAATACTGAGATGGCATGTGTGAGTTCTGTCACTTTTCTAGTTTTAAAGTGCCCAGAATCGTGGCTGATGTATATTTGAAAAGCAAAGCTGTGAATGACAGCTGCTCTGTGAAGCTCTCTGGAAAACCTAGAGAAGATGTTGTTTGATGTTGGTGTTGCTTTTGGGTGGTTGCCAGAGAGTTGTTATTACATTTCTTACGACGTTCTGAGTAGTTCCCCTTCTAGGGAATTCAACGCTGTGTCCTAGTGGACACTTTGACGTTCCCCAAAGGGTCCACTAGGACGCAGCGTCTCATTCCCTCTCGGGGAACCAGGGTTACATGAGTAACCTGAGACGTTCCCCTTCTAGGGAACTCAACGCTGCGTCCTAGTGGACACTTTGGGGAATGTCAAAGTGTCCACTAGGATGCAGCGTCTCGTTCCCTCTCGGGGAACCATGGTTACATGAGAAACCCGAGACGTTTTTCTCCAGCTGCAGCTACTGTATTAAAAAAAACAAAAAAAACACATATTCTGATTACATTTAATTAAGTATTTTATAGAGACATTGAGTTAGTTATAACTTAGACACTGAGTTGAATATTTAGAAAGATATCTTAAGTGTTTTTTTTTTTTTTTTTTTTTTTTGTTGAGTTTTTGGTGTAAGTTACTAATTTAAAAAAAAATTAAATAATACCAGTAGCTTAACTGTAGCATAACTAAATTATCAGCAGCTTGTAGCTTGGGTTTCCTCAATGCTAGTGATCACTGTCACTGTCACTAGGCTGGTGTATATTTGAACAGCAGACAGACAGAGCAGAACAGACAGATCTGTGAATGACAGTTGCTCAGAGTCTATAAAGCTCTCTGGAAAACCTGGACAAGATTTTGTTTTGCTTCATGTCCTCTTCAATATGAGTTACTGGTGTCACTGGAGATTTTCTTTGGTATTTGGTCTAATAACAACTAAGCAAAATAAAATAATAATAATAATAATAATAATAATAATAATAATAATAATAATAGGCTGTTCTGCAAAGATCTTAAAAATATTAAATTTAAATTATTTTTTACAACCATTTTTATGATAGAAATGCAATCATATAAATAATAAAAAATAATAATAATAACTAAAAATAATATTAATAATAATAAAATAAAAGTATAAATATAAAAAGTAAAAGTATGATAATCTAAACATCTAAAGAAATATTGTGTGGAAATTATTTCCTTACTGTTCTACTGTAATCCATGCATATACATTTAAGATATTGCTCTTGTATATGCCTTTTAGAAATAGTAATTTTTTGAACGCATGACAAGTGTGTTTCCAGGGCCAAAAGTGCCAATAGCTAAAGCCACACTCAAATATGCTGATGACAACACAGTAATCAGGTGTTAAAAGAAGTAAAATATATGAAGCTGTGATGTGCCATAAAGTACAGGATTCAACTTTTTTTTTTAAACACTCCCATCACTAAATATTTCACTTCATATTCCAGAAAATCCAGAGCCTAAAGAGTTTCTAAATTTGAACTATTCCTGAGTTACAAATACATACATAATATATCATTCATATAAGGTGAAGAATTAAATCACTCAATTTAACAATTATACACTGCTTTCCCTTGTGTGGCCATGGGATGTAAAGTACTTCAGTAACTCTATTTCATTATGCTATTATTTTTCTATAATTTACACTTTACTCAAGTACTATTGAAACTGAATCTACTCATCTACTTTTCTACTCAGTTACATTTCCATATGTAGATAGAGTAAGAGTGAAAAGATGAATGTATAAAAATACTGTATAATATAAACCATGATCCATTTTAAGAATTGTTTGATAAATAGGAATTATTTTAAATAGATTTGATGTCAGATCTAGACAGTTTCAGTTGAACATAGAATTTCAGAACTTTGGCAAATTTGTGATTAAACAGATTTGTGCATCAGAGTTACTTTATCAGGACATTTTCTGTTGATTCAGTTAGACTATTTCTGAGGAAATAAAAAATATATATCCTTAAAGGGAGTTTATTCTTCTGTAAAACACAAACTAAGTTATTTTGTAACACTTTTTATGTTCATACAATGAAAGTTAATGGAGTATAAAACAACTGGACCACACTGAATTTCATTGCAAGGACAAAAAAACTTTTTCTTTTTTTTTTTTTAAGTATCTTGTTTTGTGAAAGAAAGTCACACAGGGTTAGAGTTAAACTATAACTATAATTTCTCTTTTACATGATTTACAACCTTACAATATGTTTTTACACCACTGTGGCCAGGCCTCATAAGCTGTTGACTGCACTGAATATGGTCTAAAACACACAAGATAATAAGACTATTAAGGCAACATACAGTACACAACTTCTCTGCGCATTAATATTGTCCTCAGCGATGCTGTGAGCCACTCAAACACCACAGAAACACTTCACAACTAGGAAAAAAACCCAGCTGATTCTAATGAGCGTTTCTGCAAATGCCCTGGAAACAGCTCAAGCTTTTGAATTGAGAAGAAACATGTTGATAAGGCAGGAGGATAAACAATGGCCAGACAGTCTGTGGGCAACTCAGCGTTGAAAATGAGAACAATAAAGATCTATTGAGACTTACCTTTGGGTGTCTATGTGTGGCCTCTGCATGGCTGATTTAAGGACAAGGGCATCGGACCGCACAGTCTTCTGAGGCGACATCTTGGGGCTGGTATCAGACTCACCACTATCATCGTCTCCCATGGCTTTGACGTAACTACTGCTACGCATCCGGCGGCATGGGATCTCCTCGTCCTTCTCAATCCCTGGATAACCCCCCCACTCATCCTGAGGCACCTGCAGGGATACAAACACACAGCATCAAAGCCTGTTCTCTACACCTTTCATCACACATCACTTCAAGCTGTTTGTTAAACCTACCATATGCAGCTAACTTTCTGCCAATACATCCATCACAATTAGCCAGGAATTCCAGGAACTCCCTGTGGCTTTATTATTAGCAAGTATAAAAATGTAAATAAATATATAAATAGATTTTTTTTTAAAGTATTGAACATCTTAATTCGTTTTTTAAAATGTAATTAAATGTAACAATAAATTGATTTAAAAAAAATAAGAGGATACAGTTATAAATAAGTTTAAATAAAATAAATAAATTGATGTAAAAATGTAAAAAAAGTAGCTAAATGTAACAATAAATTAGCTTCTTATTTTAAAAATCAAATAAAAGTTGTCAAGTTGGGTTAAAAAAGCAATTAAAAATCTTTAATTGCTTTTAAAATTATTTAATGTGTTATTGTATTGTTTAACTAAAATTAAACACATGATTTAAAAAAAAAACTAAACTGGGCAACACTTTACTCATGTACAATGCATTATAAAGGTATTTACAATGTATGTTTTAATACTTATACAGTATCTTTTCATAAATGAAATTTAACCAAATTTAAAATGAACCACATTTAAAATGCATTATAATATGTGACCCTGGACCACAAAACCAGTCATAAGGGTAAATTTTTCGAAATTGACATTTATACATCATCTGAAAGCTGAATAAATAAGCTTTCCATTGATGTGTGGTTGTTAGGATGGGACAATATTTGGCCGAGATACAAGTATTTGAAAATCTGGAATCTGAGGGTGCAAAAAAATCAAAATATTACGAAAATCGCCTTTAAAGTTGTCCAAATGAAGTTCTTAGCAATGCATGTTACTAATCAAAAATGAAGTTTTGATATATTTACGGTAGGAAATTTACAAAATATCTTCATGGAACATAATCTTTACTTAAAGTTTTTCTCAGTCGCTTTGGTGCATTTCTCGAATCATCCTTAATATTTGCAAAGAAGTACGTGCATTTCTCAAAACAATTCGTACAAACAGCACCACACAATAGATTACCCGCAAAAGCCTGTAACTTACTCAAAATCTTTAGTTCATCTCTCAAAAGTAAGTATTTATGTCAATGAACATATCAGTGCCATCAGAATGAAAAGTCCTTGTGTCATTGTTCACAAACAAGTCAAAATGCTTAGTCATGTTGTCAATATAACAGTGCACTCTGTTAGTATTACCTGATGTAAACTATGACAACAGTCTGGATGACAGTTACTGTACTGAAATGCAGAAGGCTGCGCTTCTTATGTATGCCATATATCCTTTCAAAAGTACAAATTTATACATTACTGTATGTGGGATATCTCCCAATATTTAGCTGCACCCTTCAGCCATTGTAATGATTGACAATATGGTCCACAATAGTGGCCCTTATTTCATATGATATGCGCCTCTGTCCTTGGCCTCTTCTGCCTCTTCCTATGTTTTGCCTCTGCACACTTCCATGCATCCTGATCGTTTTCCGCACTGTAAAAGAAATTCTGTAGTTTTTACAAAATAATTTTGGCAGCTGTGGTTGCCAGAATAATTTTGTAAAAGATACAGAAAAACTGTAAACACATTTACAGAACCGTAAAATTTACAGTATAAAACTGTAATTTACAAACAAGGAAATTTGAATGTAAACAAGTAAATTCAACAACACACACTGCTATTAAAATCTGTTTTGTACCTTTAACATACTGACAACCACCATAATAATGCAGGTGGTAAAAGAGAAAGCCACATGAAGAATCAAAGCTCATCACAAGTAGCTTCGCCACAAGCAGAAGTATATACTAATATGTAGAAGGTGCACAGAGTCATTCATGCAAACACCAAACACCATCATGGTAACACACACGATACTTTAAACATTAAACAACAGAAGATGTAACAAAGCCGAAATGTACATAACTGATAACAAAAACTATTAAAAAACATGATTATTTCAACAAAATACTTTCAAATGTGGAGTTTCATGCAGTGAATTCTGGGAATATCAGTTTACAGATTTTGACTGTAAATTATACATTGATTTGTTATTTTTTACTTCTAAAAACTGTACAATTAACAGCATTTTACTGTAAAATTACATGAAATGTCTGGTTAGATCTTTTACAGTTTTTCCCTGTATATAGTACGGGAACTTACTGTTAACCTATTAACAGTTTTTTCTGTAGCGTTTTTACAAAATTTTACAGTTAAAATTACACTTGTTTTTTACAGTGTGGATGTTCATCCATCGTCAGAATTTGTAACTTTTGTGTTGTCCTCTGTCTATATATGCTTTCCAATTGAAGGTTCACGAGATGCACCTTTGAGCGATTTCACAGAACTGGTATATAATTGGTTTATATTCTCTTCATTAGTGAAAGCCAAGATTCACCTGCACAATTCATGGCAAATTTACAAAAAGTCTAACAGAAATGTGTAGAAAATATGCTTGACAGTTTATGACAACTAGATCAACCATTTTGCATGTAATGACTTATATGATGAACTAATGACTAGATGTTTTGAGGGGAAAGACTATAGCACAGAGAACTATATGATACATTTTGAGCAACATGATATTAGCAACTGAAAATGTAGGAAACCACAGACAAATGTACATAATCAGTTGCATGAATGTACCAAAGCAATTGCAACTTGTTGAAAAGAATGAGAAACTGCTTTTATGATGTGCGCAAGTGACTAGATGATGTAGAGGTTGAACAAGTAGTTTTGAAAATTTCATTTCTGATCTGAGAAATGCACCAAAGCGACTGAGAAAAACTGTAATTTCCTAATGATTTTTGGCATAAAAGAAAAATCAATAATTTTGACCCATACAATGTATTTTTGGCTCTTGCTACAAATATACCCCAGCGACTTAAGACTGGTTTTGTGGTCTAGGGTCACATATTTGCAAATTTCTTGTTACTTCTTTAATTACTTTGCAAATATCTTGCTAGATTTGTTTGCTTGTCATATGTTTTAAAGCATTATACTAAAAGAATAACAATGAATATATACATATTATAAGTATAATTGTGATACATATATAAGTAGAATATACAAGTATTATAACGGTGGTTACAATTGTTCATGAGATCATAAAATGCGGATGGATGGATGGATGGATGGACTGGATAGATAGATAGATAGATAGATAGATAGATAGATAGATAGATAGATAGATAGATAGATAGATAGATAGATAGATAAACAATGATAATTAAGTCATTTTATTTTTAAGTGGCATTCATAGCCCCCGAAAACAGAGACCAATTAGCAAGAGGACATGAAGAGCTGAGTCAGAGAGTTTTGGACCCAAAGCTGGACCAGATTCCCACAGAAAACCTGGATCACATACAAGCTTATCTTTCAGTCTCTTGATAGTAATTATGTAGTCTCATTTACTTATTTATTTTAACTAATATTTCAATACATCACGACCTACATATCCTAAAAGAAATGATATGTTTGTTTTGTGAGGCAATCAAAAAGCGATCAGGTCAGTAAATGGACTGGGATTTAGCATGGTTGTATTATGCAGGTTCAAAGAGAATATAAAGTGATATAAATGACTAGCGGAAGCTACTCTCAAATACTCTGAAGCTCTATTAGGGCGGTAATCGTTTCTCAGGATGATGTCAGAAAGAGAACATTTGCCTGTGATGAATCTCGGCTTTCGGAAGCCAATTATTTCATAAAGGGATGCTGGAGTTGCTATGTAATTTTATTAATTTTAGCAATAGCACATAAACACACTGCGGAAGGTTGTCACTCGTTATCTAAGTGCAAAATCCATTTCTGTATACGCAATGTCGTTCTTTGTGAGAGTGACACATTATACCATGGAATTCACTTCAAAAACAACAGCGCTTTACAAGAAATGGTAAAAAATATCTAACACTAAACACGTTCAATTGTTGGCATTCATGTTTTTCATTTACAGTCATGAGATGCTGAAGCATTGCTATAGTTATCAATGTTTGACTCCATTATTTGATACAGAATCAAAAGAAATACATTTTAGCAATATAAAAAGTTTACTTATGGAAATAATAAACTTTAAAAGAATATACTCAAGTGTGAACTGAATGTAGTATTTTCAGATACTTAAGTGCAATTAAACAAAATTGTATTTTAAATTTATATTAGCTGAACTTTAGAGTGCCTCGTTAAGTAGGCCTACATCTTCATATGTAATTTCATAAGTACATCTATTGTCTTTGAAATATGGTTCAAATATTATGCCGAATGCAGCTCATGGCTCTTTCTAAATGTCATATTCTGGCCGTAGACAGTTCCCTAGCAGAACACGGCTATAATAAAACCACTGTGCTCAAGCTTATTGGCAGTAAATCTGCAGTGAGAAAAAAATGGGTCAGGCAACCTAAAGACCTCTTAACCTTAAAAATTCTCTTACATCTGAACACAGCATTTGTTAACACCTCCAGTTTTGTTTTCAAGGGATAACGGTAGAAATATGTGTAGGATGTAGCCATAGCAACCACACATGAATAAATATGAACACAGCATGCATATGCAACAGCGCAGCTAAGACTTCAGATGAGAAATAGATATTGTTTATACCGGAGGTAGTCAGAGCAGTTTATTAAGAGGAAACATTTTTGCGAGAACTCCATAAAATGCCATTCAACAAGGGATGTATATTCATGTAATGTGTGCCAACATTTACGACATTCTCTAGAAACAGGACACCACAAAATATTCATGCATACATGTATCCAAGTAAACATTTCACCTTGCAGTTAAGATATCAGACACATCAGTCATTACACTATGCATTATACTATTGTTTGTATTTTTGATCAACATGATGTAGATTACAACATACTGCATAAGACAAGACACAGTGACACAAATACAGAATTGCAACAAGATGACACAATGAGTATAAATAAATGTGCATATCAGATAAACGAAAAAGAGTTCGTATGTATTACAGGCTAAACAGGCTTCTGATTGGTCAATAGAGGTTTCCACCCATGCTAAAACATACAATAACCCCCCCAGGTATAATAATTAAGGGCACATTTGCATGTTTATGGTTCTCTGATGTTGGTAGAAAATGGTAATAAAATACGACAATAACTCAGAGTTTAACTGTGTCAAATCAAATCCATCTTGATAATGTCAGATAACTTTGATAGAAGGAATTAGGTTGAATAGCTGTCAGCTGTTATATTTAAGTACACAATTAGATAATACCAATTTAGGTCAACCAATTACTAAGCAATGCTTAATTTGGTTCTGTATGTGGTGTAAAAAGATAGCATTAGCAATTAAAGAAAAAAGGGATAGTTCACCCAAAAACGTAAATTCTGTCATTAATTACTCACCCTCATGTCGTTCTAAACCCGTATACGACCTCCATTCATCTTCGCAACACAAATTAAGGAGGGTCAGAGAACTCTCAGAATGCATCAGAAATATCTTAATTTGTGTCCGAAGATGAACGAAGGTCTTACGGGTTTGGAACGACATGAGGGTGAGTAATTAATGACAGAATTTTCATTTTTGGGTGAACTATCCCTTTAAGCAAAACATGGTCAGGTCAAAGTGTCTGAATAATTTTTGGTCCCAAATTTTTATCAGTTGTACTGGTAGTCCACTGTATGAAGAATTTTTGGGTATAAAATGTCACAGTTTGCTTTATTTTGCTATCCTCACTTACATAAATGAACTATAGTGTCCTGCACCCATTACTAAAAAAATATCAAAAATTATATCTGGTGTCTGAAAAATTTTTGGTTTGACTGTATATATAAGGAGTTACATTACTAAGATTTATGTCTTAAAGGGATAGTTCACCCAAAAAATGAAAATTCAGTCATTAATTACTCACCCTCATGTCGTTCCAAACACGTAAGACCTTCATTCATCTTCTGAACACAAATTAAGTTACTTTTGATGAAATCCGATAGCTCTCTGACCCTCCATTGACAGCAATGTTATTACCATATTCAAGGCCCAGAAAGGTAGTAAGGACCACGTTAAAATACTCCATGTGACATCAGTTGTTCAACCTTAATTTTATTAAACTACAAGAACAAAGAAAACAAAAATAATGACTTTCTTCAACGATTTCTTTTCTTCCAGCCAGTCTCCGTCACCATTCACGAGAGTATCACAACGATGGGCATTCCTCTGCTTGTAAACAAGCAACAGCTCCTCTCTAGAATGCACAGTGGAGAAGAATTGTTGAATAAAGTCGTTATTTTTGTTTTCTTTGCGCACAAAATCTATTCTCGTAGCATCATAAAAATTGCGGTTAAACCACTGATGTCACATGGACTATTTTAATGATGTTCGTACTACCTTTCTGGGCCTTGAAAGTAGGGGTCGACCGATTATCGGCCTGGCCGATTATCGGCGCCGATATTAAGCATTTTTCTGATTATCGGTATCGGTCACTTTCAAAACCGATGTGCCAATAAAATAATTTAATTTTGAAACGCGCTGTCTGGCTCTGATGCAGCCTGTCGGAACTCACCACTCTGTGGCCTAGAGCAGTCTCCGCCCACTGTGCATCTGATTTGTTTGGAGTCACGAGTCCGATAGCTCAATGTGGAAGACTAAAGGCACTCTCACACCGAAAGTGCTTACCAACTGGAGCTGCTTCAGTGATCACACATCAGTTGTCTCTCAAAGGCAGCAGCAGAAGACATTGCTCAAGTTGCAATAAATCACAATCCACTACACTGAACTTTCAAAACACCTCAATATTATCTATTTATGGTTTCCGCGAAAACGCGGACGGAATCCAGTCATAAATGGAATTTACTGAATAAAGCGGAGTCACATAATTTGTCAAAGTTTGGACGAATTAATCAAAAGTAGGTCAGTACACTTAAATCGACTCGCGCTATGGACTAGTATCTGTAAACATTAAGCTGCAAAAAGACTATTTAAATATGAATTCTGCATGTGCGTGTCTCTGTATATGTGAATGGGACAGACGCGCGTACATAGGCTACAGAAACTTAAGAGGTCCTCATGGCAACCCGTCAAAATAAAAGTTCGGTTTATCTACTAATACTACTACAACAATTACAACTTTTGTTTAAAAGAATAATCACACAATACGCTATTTCATCCATGTTAATAGTAAACCCATTTGTTTGCCAAAAAATAGTTTAACTCTTATTTGATTAAAAGATAAATGAAATTAATGTTTTATGGCTTCATTTGCACTGCACTGTAAATTAAAACTAATGGAAATTACTGTCACATAGGCCAAGATTAAGATACTGTCACATAGGCCAAGATTAGGACGACAGAAATTGTGACATTTCAATAGGCTATTGAACCAAGTGTGCCTATAACAGGCTATTAGTGTTATACTGTAGTTTAATTAAAATAGTTGCGGTCTTCTTCGCAACTTCTACAATGGAGCTATGAAGACAATTAAATTATTTACGCTTATTATATACATTGTGCTTTTTAAGGTAATCATTTGATGTGCATTAGATGATTAATTGAATAGTCACCTCTTGTAAGTTATGATTTAGTCATCAGAAAAGAATTAATGAAGAATTATGAGAGGTTATGCTATTACACATACATTTCTAACATGTAAATTATTGAAGCCAAATACTTACATTTCCCCAAGCTGTTTAGCTGTAGTACAGTATTCATTGGCTTAATCATGAAGCATACAGTGGCCCCACTTTTAACTCTCTCTTTATATTACCCTTATTGTAGATGGATGCATGGAGGAAAACAAGAGTAAGAAGTGCAACCAATACCAGGGAAGGCAGTTTTTATCAGAGCCCTTGTTATTCTTAATATTGAAACGAATTTTCATTTTTACACCAGACATATATATAGGTTAAAAATATCGGTTATCGGTCTACTTGGTCTGTAATAATCGGTATCGGCATCGGCCCTGAAAAACACATATCGGTCGACCCCTACTTGAAAGTGTTAGCTGTTTATGTAGAAAGCCCTTAGATTTCATCAAAAATATCTTAATTTGTGTTCTGAAGATGAACGAAGGTCTGAAAGGTTTTGAATGACATGAGGGTGAGTAATTAATGACAGAATCTTAATTTTTGGGTCAACACTTTTTTATTTTGGTGGAATACTGGTGAAATGCTGTAAACTTATATCCACAGAAACATTGGAAATTATGCAAATGCATAAATAAGATGAACCTGGAGCACACTGCATTCTCAAAATGCAGGTTAAACTCACATGGAGTTCATGAAAAGCAGCATTCACTGGGAACTGAGGCACTCAGATGCTGGAAACACTGTAGGCTGCACATGTGTAACAGTTATTTAATTTGATTTCACACTAAGCTTTATCAGAATTTTAGAGTTCTTTTTAGAGCCACATTGACATATTTTAATTTTACATTCTCTTGTGAACCCTCTGCAATTCCCTCGTGAACCCCCATTTTGGAAACCTTGTTCTAATGGATGGATGCCAAATAACTTATTTGCTACATTTGTGAATACTGTGAACTCCACTGTCATACCTAACAACATCATTTTGCCATGATTACCTAAGATTATTATTACTATATAGAGTAGCAGACTCTATCTCCAGTAGAACTCCATCTCATATGGTCCTACAGAATCATTTACAATTAAATTCTGCCTACTGTATATCTGCATGAAATCATTTTTAAAAGTAAATGTAAGCACAGAGCATTTCATCAGACTGGATTATGGTGAGTAGATACGCCTACATCCTTTAAAAGTGCATTATAATTTCTGGATGTAAGCCAGCAAGCATGTCAAGGGATGTTTATCCAAAAAAGAAAGTATTAAATAGATGTGAATCAATGTTCCATAATTTTCCAGCAGTGCCAACAGCAGATAAAGTGTCAAAGGGTGGTGTTTCAGCATGACTGTGAACATTGTAACCGCAAAATACAACCAAAAGTCACATGAGAGGAGACAGTGCTCCCAAGTTGCTGAGTTTGGCTAATCAGCCTGTCAGTGCTAACCTATCTTGTTCACCATCGGGTCGCAAATCGGCCTAAATGGGTCAAATTGGTTGAAATGGATGGAATAAACAATTCATCCATGTGGACATTTTGGTCACTTTTTTAATCTAAATGAACTAGAGAGTTTGACTGTTCCAACACAGCAGTACAGACATAAGATGTAAACGATATGTGGGTAAAGTGATTTTAGGCTGAAAAATAAAAACCTTTTTATATCCAATTTTACAACTACAGTCCTAGAGGCCTAAATCAACTGTAAAAATGATTACTTAAACAGCTTTACAGATCAAATAATACAGAAGTTTTTAACAGAAGAATTAATTGTACTTAAATAATATCATAGGCTTCACATTTCTGCTCTTAAATCCTCAAAAAAATAGGTCCAATTCACTTTCATTGTGAGTGACTCACCGTAACCTCAATTTTTTGTTCTTAAAACAAGCGCTCTATCAAAGGTTTGAACAGATGAGTCAAAATAATTTTTGTGGTAATCAACATAATGCCACAAATGCGGTCGACTGATATTGAACCCAGAATGTTCCTTTAAACAGAGTCAGACTAATTCAGCTGGCAGTTTAATGTTCTCTGTGTCTTGACTGGATTCTGAAGCACATCACTGTGATAAAATCAAAGACAATGTCTAGACAGCGTCATGAGAAAAGCACCAATTCATCCCTTCAGCAGAGCGTGACAGACAACAGGTTCCTTGTTCTACCTCAAATTGTTGTATAATATCTCTTTTCATAAGTCTCAGCTTCATTTCACTTTCAACAGTGTCATATAATACTTTTTATACTCTTATATACTTTTTATATTTTTTATCAATTTATAATATTAGCATTTTCTTTTTACCATTACAATTTCCCACCCTCTCCTACTGGTCACTTTTTGAACAACGATGTGTTGATGCATTTATCTGGGTGATGTCTGTGTGTGAAGTTCACAGTCATTTTTGCAGTTTAGTTCCAATAAACTAGGGAGGAAGTTCTGAAAATTACAGTATATTATCATAATACATTAAGCTTTTCAATTTCAAAAGCTGAACAAATATTGGATTCCTCATGATATGAGCCTTTTACATTTTAAGTTCTTAAAATGTCAGCATGAAACATTACACTTTTAACACTGAACTACAAAGAAAGGGAATGTATTAAATTAGTCGTAATCCACACGGCTTCAATACCTTGTGAAAAATAAGTACAATTTAGCAAATGTTTAAAAAGAGTACTTTTTTAGGGAAACAATACTTTATCCCCCGGTTTCACAAACAAGGCTTAAAGGGTAAGTTCACCCCAAAATGAAAATTCTGTCATTAATTACTAATTCTCATGTCGTTCCAAACCCGTAAGACCTTCGTTCATCTTCGGAACACAATTTAAGATATTTTTGATGAAATCGGAGAGCTATCTGACACTCCATAGACAGCAACACAACTGAAATGTTCCCAGGTCCAGAAACGTAGTAAATACATCGGTAACATCAACATCTCCCCCGAGTTACGTCGTCTGCCATTTAAGAGAGTATCACAATGCATACACACGCTTTCGCCTAAGCGTAAACAACGCTTAATACGCAGATTATGTTCATGCGCGCGCTTTCCACCCGAACGTAAACAACGCTGATTACGTCAAATACATTCTGAGGTACTCTCCAAAATGGTGGAAGACGTAACTCGGGGGAGAAGAATGGTTGAGTAAATTATGTTATTTTTGTTTTCTTTGCGCAAAAAAAAAGTATTCTCGTAGACTCGTAGCGTCGCAAAACTGAAGTTCAGCCACTGATGTCACATGGACTGTTTTACCGATGTATTTACTACGTTTCTGGACCTGGGAACATTTCCGTTGTGTTGCTGTCTATGGAGGGTCAGATAGATCTCCGATTTCATCAAAAATATCTTAATTTGTGTTCCGAAGATGAACAAAGGTCTTATGGGTTTGGAACGACATGAGGGTGAGTAATTAATGACAGAATTTTC